>CALYLW010001585.1:0-66025 GCA_944989445.1 Ampullaceana balthica
TGCATAAGTAAAACTTTGCTGTTTCTCCTTCTATACCTCTGGTGTTTCAAGGTTAAATGAATTAACAAATATATATTCAGGTAGATAAAAAGGGGAAATACATGCCTTAAGATGTTAATTTCAAAAACAAAATGAAGGCAGGTTTATGCCGTTGTCGCCAGTATTATGTAAAATGTTTGAGGCAAAAATAACAATAGCAAAACATTCATGCATATTTTAATTATTGATTATTTTTTGCCATACTCAAAGTAATTAAACATAATTATTCGATTAATAAGCAAGGTCAAGTAATAAGAAATGTTCGCATGTTTTTGTTTTTCGTTTTTAGATAACAAATTTAATCCCTTATCGCGCTTTAATTATGTTTTAAATTTAAAATGAACAATACATGTAGATCTAGAAAGAGTAAATTTTAATATTTACAAAAGAAAGCAAATTCCATCTTTAATTGTTTAGAATGTAACCTTAGATAAAAAGTGACAGTCCTATCAGACATTGTTATAAAAGAGATCCTGTTATTAGTGTTATTTTATGTTAAATAAAACATATTTCCTACTTTAAACAAAAGTTGAACTTCTCTGACAAAGCTAAAACACAAATAGATTGTCTAAATAGTTAGTCATCCATTTTTTACCATATATCCTCATGTTGTCACAAGGTTATTTTCTGGCCTGGGCCAGTTTAACCCCCGCGATATATTCTGACCTAGGCCAGCTATGTTATCTCATAGCTCGTTGATTCTCTCTCACCTTTCTCCAGCTGGTATAGTACTGATGTTATCTCATAGCTCGTTGATTCTCTCTCACTTTTCTCCAGCTGGTATAGTACTGATGTTATCTCACAGCTCGTTGATTCTCTCTCACTTTTCTACAGCTGGTATAGTACTGATGTTATCTCACAGCTCGTTGATTCTCTCTCACTTTTCTCCAGCTGGTATAGTACTGATGTTATCTCACAGCTCGTTGATTCTCTCTCAGATTTAAAACATTAATTTTTACACAGATGCCACAGCGTCACAGAGAATCTGACCAGTGAATCAAGTCCTTTAATTTCTTGAAATTTACAGAGTATTGTTAGATCTGACCAGTGAATCACGTTCTGTAATCTCTTAAATTTACCGAGTATTGTTAGATCTGACCAGTGAATCACGTCCTGTAATCTCTTAAATTTAAAGAGTATTGTTAGATCTGACCAGCGAATCACGTTCTGCAAACAAAAAAAAAGGGCAATAGTTGTCCTCCATCACTAAATAAATTGTTATCAATTGAGAACAGATCTGATTCTTGCTGGTATACATTTGTGTTGTAACATTCGCGTCTCGTCGTGTGTAATACAAAGGGTTCCTTTTAAATTTTTGAATGCCCAATTTCTTCAGTTATTACAAACTGTTGTTACAAAATTATTTAGCTAATAAACTAATAAAACGATTTGTATGCGTCTTTTTTTACACTATTTGGTAATCGATATATTGAAATTGTAAAATGTGTTCACTTGAGAAAACATATTTTTTTCAATGAGATAGCTGCATACAAAAGAGTCATATAAATTGATAATCTAGCTGATATACAAAACAGCTGATATTGAGTGAGTTGGTTTAGAAAATGTCAGGGAAACATTGGCAGTGATTTATTGCATCTGTTTTGTAATTACAATTGGGAAAAAAATGAAACTGAAATCATAAAACTTGTTTCCATATATCCTAATACAAAATGCTTTGTTTTGAATCAAATTTCGCAAAGATCTATTTTAAATTATTTATAAACTAAAAATGACGGAAATTTTCAAAATAAATACATTTCAGCTAAAATCTATTTATTTTGAAAAAATATAAAAAACGAATAAAAAATAATGCAATACAGAACTTTTAGTTTTAAAATTTATTTTTATTTTTTTCATTTATTTTCATATTTCACAATTTTATGTGGAACGTTCGAAAAGACTTATTTTTGGTGCAGTTATTTGGCGCGCTGCCTTCTAAAATAGTAGCCTTCTAGTAGCATCACGGACTGGACAGACGGGACGGGACATACATTGCAAATTATTTATGTTGATGCATTACAATTTACTCAATACTCTTCTGTATAGAAGGAGCGTCTGTATAGATCATAAATTTAGTGATGTATCTTGTTAGGTATTACAAACAAAATGTTCAATGGCGACGACTGGCGGTTGGTGAACATGGTTTCGAGGCAATTTAAAATTATTAAGAAAAGTAATTTATTTATTGCTTCCATACACCATATCGGTCTGTTGCCAAGCGACGCAGAGTTCACAGGCCACGGCTATAAGGGCTCCACGCAATTCCCAGCCAACATAACTCATGATAAGTACCCATTCAGTACTAGGTAGACTCAGGGACACGCTTGGCCCCGGAAATAAATCATTGAATTCACGGAGATTGTATTCCATCACTATCTTTACTACAGCCGAGCGGACGTGCCACTTGACTACCGTGTCCTATTTGTATTTCAAATATACGAAAAAATAATGATTTAAAAATAGTTGATCTTAATTTCAATATTCTTTATATATTCATGTTTAGTAGGGAAACGCCTATGATGTCGTTTAACCATTTTTTAAAAACAGTTTACCTAATAAAAGTTGGTAACAAACTGAAGAATTCATCTTTTTTTTCTTCTTTAAGTTATGCTTAACTTTCATTTCTTAATAAAACGCATATTATACAATTCGTTTGAGGCATCTTTGTTTTCGATTTATCATGAAATCCGAAGTATCAAACAGGTATCAATTCTTTAGGGATGCTATCTGCAATTCTCAAGATGCTATCGGTGTTCTCTAAATTCCTTCATGGCCTGGGCCATTGGAGTTCCTCCTCCTTGGTAAGCTGCTCCATCAGTGGCCTTTAAAACAGTTTAATAATGGTATTTTAAAAGTTAAAAATAAACGTTATTATGCAAAATAAACATATTATTAATAAACAATTTTTACTGCAGAACACAAGATTGATAATTTAGGATACATGTGGCTTAGAATAAGATAAATGTTTTAAGATTTTGGTTATATTTTTTTTAACATTATAACAAAATGGTTTATTTAACAAAAAGTTATTTTAATTTAAGTCAAATGTTATCGACTAGAAAAGTTTAACTTTTAAGCTCTCTTTATTAAAAAAATAATTTACAAAAAAAAATATACGTTTAAAAAATACATGTTTTTAATTAGCATTTTGGAATAATTGTATTTCTTAAATTTGAAAAAAAATTAACTTTTCATTAAATTTAGAATCAAAGCGATTAACTCAATTTCTTTTTGGCAGTAGTTTTATCACTCATGATCATAGAACTTGTCATTCATTAAAAATCAAACGTCATTGCATTGCGTTTATTTTAAAGAAATAAGAACATCATTTTAATCATCTTTTTAAATGAGCTCTGCTTAAATCCTATAATAAAGGTTACAATAACTTTCAATAGTTCCATAGATCACACATGTCAATAAGAAAGCTGATTTAAAAGTTTGATTGGTTTATTTCGCTCATATAAAATACGTATTATAATTGCTGCACATCCATGGACATAAATATAAAACAATATATAATTTGAAGGCAGTTTGTCCATAGCTGTTTTTAAAATTATTCAGATATCTTTGTGTAGCGCACTGCCCCCTCCCCAAAAGCCGTGGCAACGCTGCGTCACTTCCAAAAAGGCCAACACTGTCGTGTAGGATGTATTCGATGGTAGGGAGCAGGAAACCTATGAACAGAAGGAGCGTCTGTTTTTTAAATGATATTATTATAATCGATTAGGTTTTAAGTTTTAAATTTTACTTTAGGATACCAAAAATTCCCAAACTAGTTTGTTAATCCAAAACAAGAGCAATGAGTTTTTAAATAAATATGAGAACTTGAATGTAAAACAATGGCTTTTTATGAGAGCATGATTTTATATCAACGTGTTTAATAAGTTACACATTTTCACTACAATATAAAAGTTATCAACGAGTGCACACGTAACTATCGATAAAATATGTTTGCAATGCTAGTTAATAAAAAAAAATAAACAATATTGCACTGCCCACACGCACACACACATATACTTATATTTGTCAAATATATATTTACTCTTTGTTTTATGCCATGTTTTACCTTTGCATTGATTATTCAAATGTTTCTTTGTTTTTGTTTCATTTATTTTAAGAAGAGTTAGAAAATATTTACGAAGTCACCAGCATTCTATAATACACATTTTGTTTCGTTATATATACTATGTAAATATAGCAATATATTGCAAATATGATTTCAATGACATGGCTGACAAAAATATCAAATTTTCCAAAAACAGGAACAGCACTTTATCAATGAACAGTGTATTGATATATTAGATACTAGAGGGCAAGTACACGGCTTAGCCCGGGTTTAAAATAAGGTTTTCTGTAGAAGCGTAAAAAACTGTTTAATTGCATGCAATAAAAGGATACATTTATCTTTAAGCAGTGTGATAGACAAAATTTGGGCAGTTCCATTTGGAGTGTGTTCAAAAAGATTTTCCTCTTTGCCCACTCTGGAGCAGGCCACATACAACTTTCCATGAGAAAAGAATGGTTTCTGCAAGTCTATACCAGCAGGCCACATACAACTGCCCATGAGAAAAGCATGGTGTCTGCAAGTCTATACCAGCAGGCCACATACAACTGCCCATGAGAACAGCATGGTGTCTGCAAGTCTATACCAGCAGGCCACATACAACTGCCCATGAGAAAAGCATGGTGTCTGCAAGTCTATACCAGCAGGCCACATACAACTGCCCATGAGACAATCCTGGTGTCTGCAAGTCTATACCAGAAATCCCAAGAGACTGGCCCGGTGACTTGTTGATTATCATAGCAAAGAACAGTTTCAAAGGGAACTGTAATCTCTTGAATTGTATTGTGCTGTCTCATAGAATGATAGGTATTCCTCGAATGAAGATATCCTCACCCTTAGCACACCCTGTGAGTACTGTGGCTTGAATGACATATTGCCTCAGCGTTTTCTAAATTAATCTTGTGCCATTGCACAACCTAGGTGCATCAATATTTTGGTTCAGCATTATTGGAGCACCAACTTTAAGAATCAAATTGTTGGCTTGCAAATCAGGAGTCTATATGGAATTCAAGAAATCAATGGTAAATTGTACTGCTTCATCATCATTAAGGATGCAATCTATGGACTTGTAGGCATATTGTAGGCATTAAATAATAAGCACCAGTTATGACTGCACCAATTATACAGAACATTGGGTTAAAAATTAAATATGTGACTGTAAAGTGAGGCATACCAAGCGAGAAACGCCTTCTTGTTAATCTCGAAACCAATATATTCATTATTTTTCGTCTTAATTTGCAATAATTAATTTTATTAGATACCCTGGGTCCTCACACGGACACACTAAGCCACAATATATAAAGGGATATTTATGTGAATATTAATGCTTATGTCAGGTGTGTAAGGGGTTTATTTGTTTTAAAGAAACAATTTAAAACGCAAGGTTTGAGCTTAAAATTTACCATGCTGGTTCAGTTTAAGTTATGCAAAATACATACACACAGTTGCTAAGCTCTATTATAGTGTTTATGCCACCAAGGGATGGACGATATTATTGACTCCTACCCTCACAAATAAAAGGAGAAAGATTAAAGCAAACAATTTTCCAACGACTGGTAAAATACATCTAGAAAATAAATAAAACAAACAGTGTAAAGATGTAATTTGCAAACAAATATTAATTCCTTACAATTAAAAAATATACGAAATCTTGTTAGAGGCGCATCATTAACAGTCATAAAAATAAACCGATTCATAACATTTAGTTCACAACAAAAACACACTCACTCATTAATTGCACACGTACACACGCATAATTAAACACACACACACACACACACACACAGCGATATATTAACATTAAAACATTACATTAAAATAACCACCGCTCTTTATACTTTGTTTCCTATTTACAAATTAATATGAACTCAAACTATGACGTCACATCACATTATTTTATGTCGAGAAATTCCTTCTTGTTAATCTTCACACCAAAATGTTTATTATTCTACGTCTTAAATTTCAAAAAAATATTTTATTATCGGGAGTTACCCGGCATAGGAGCTTCACACTGACTGACTGACGGACGCTCTTAGCCGCAAAATATATAAGATGGAACGAAACCTATTTAAGAACCTTCCCCATGTAATTTTGTTTGCGTTATTTGGTTGCCTGGATCTTGAGTTATAAGGGAAGAGACAAACAGCTAACAAATTCGACTTATATGTTTATATAGAGAGATATGCATTCAAACTGGATTTCCCGTAAACTCCGCTCCACAAAGAACCATCACTGAAGTATTACGTGAAAAAAACATTTGATAAACCCAACTGAGCAAATTAATCATTGGATCAATCTATTTTAGAAAAGAAAAGTTTGTGAATTTGTAATTTACAATTCAATGAGACTAATCAGTATTGTTGTGTGTTGAATAAATGTTTCTTTGAATGTAACAAAAATATTATATTTTCATATAAAATTCAAAGTACCAATTGTATCATTTGATCATATAAATATGACACAATAAGAACAAAGAAATGTATACATTAACTTTAATATATACGCCATTTGCAACAATGGAACAGAAATACAGACTGTATCCTTTAGTTAGCATGAGAAAGCTAATATATTTTATCAAAGTGGCATGCCACTTGAACTCGCTCCCTTTAAAAAGGGATACTATGTTAATGAATTTATCAATTATAGTTCAACTTATATTACTGGCTATTGCTGAAGTATTTACAAATGTTGAATAGTATAATTAGCATTTACGTTGTTGTACATATGACTACAGGATAAATATTTATTTTATAACTATTTCAAAAGGTAATTAATAAAAACATTCTCAGGAACACGCGAACTGTTTTATAACAAGTGGTTTAAAATTTTTATAAATCATAATATAATTTAGGAAAGGAAATGCCGGCCGACTAAGAAACAGGATGATCAAAACCCAGGTGGAAAACTCACTATCTAGTGAGGCGCGATTGGAAGATGGAGTCACGCAAGGGTCTGACTTCTGTTGTACACTATTCCTCGCCTATATTCACAACCTACAAGGAAATATTGAAGCAGAAAATGTAAAGTTTGCTGAAGATTTGGTGATATGGATTTCAGAAAAGCAGGTTGAAAAACTAAAGAATCTTCTGAAGAACGACCTGAATAGAATTGAAAAGTGCGCCATCAAGTGGTGACTGATTGTAAACACGGAGAAAACAGTCCACTGAATTTTTACTAGTGGAAGTAAAGCTCTGCAGCATAAGGTGGTGTTGCAGATATGTGGGAAAAGGTTGAAATGGGATCGGACGCCAATATATCAATATATATATAAGCTGAAGCAGAAATTACAGCTACATAGCCATGTACGTGAATTATGTGCTACATCCAAAGAAAAACTGTCCCTGGTAAAAAAAATAATTAGAGCACACGTTTGGGTGAGGAAGCAAGACTACCGAGAGCTCTCTATATCGTAAGTATAAGGAGTGCAATTGACTACAGCCTCCCGGTACAGGACTTTGTAAGCTATACTGCTCTAGAAGGTTTGGGCCGAATACAAAACCAAGCTTTGCGTTTTGTATGTGGAGCGTTACGTACCCACACCATTGCGTCAAATATGGAACCACTGGCAACAAGGTGGGAAAAGGACAGCGATATATATATATATATATATATATATATATCGATTAACGATATAGGAGGCTTGATCGAGACGAACCCTGCTTTAAGCTGCAAAATTCATGGGTTAAAATGACAAGGCTTAAGAGACCCTGTTTTAGGGATAAGGTCCACAAAAAAAAGATAAAAAAACTATATAAATACCCAAAAAGATGGGATGCATAAAAATGGTGCTTGCCTGTCGGATCTACCTTTGACTCTGGCATATACAGCAGTAACAAAAGCAAGTCCTGTTAAACTACAGAGACAAGAAAGAGTGGTAAAAAGTCCTTACATACAGCCCATGTTTCACGGATTTTAGAAGTGGATACGGTGTACTAATTCAATACCCCCAACATGGTACTAACCATACTGAAATGTCGGGACTGTGCTGACTAGCAAACAGTAGTCACGATGCCGAAATGGCAGCGATCTGCAGGGGTGTGAAGGAAGTACAACGACGTCTGGCTAAGAGAAAGGTTTTCCCGACCGTCGTAGTCTTCCCCGACTCACAGCTTTCTATTGAGGCTGTGGGTCGATCCTCTCTGGAGACGAAAATGGTCAGTGCCATTCTGGATACAATTGGAAACATCCAGTACCGAGGCGTTAAATTAGTCCTACAGTACACCACAGGCACAGCGGCATACCACAATCAGACAGGGCCGATATCCTGGCAAAAGAAGGATCGGGGATTGGGAAAGGAAACATTTCGCTGCCTGCAGAGAAGCACTTTTATGGTGATGGCCCATAGGCTAGGCAGGGATTGGGGACAGGAACGTTCCCTTGCCTGCGGAGAAGCACTTTTAGGGTGATGCCCAGTTGATGAGGCAAGCATGCGATATTATGAGCCGGGTCCTAAGAGTGTAAACTCAACCCTCAAGAGTATAAGTATCCAATAACAAAATTAAATATTGGATTTAGCACAGTGTTAGGAGCGATCTAACAACAAATCAGTTTTAATTTTACAATGAAAAATACTGCAAATTGAACAAATTGTCTACAAAAATGTAATTTAATTTTTACAGCCGTAAAAAAAAATTAATATTAGTTTGACTGTGTGTCTTTTCGTATTCCTGATTTCATCTTAATTGAACTAACTATTATTTAAATCATATGAAAGTCTCCTGACTGTTCTCATACATGCTAATATTGTCTCTTTTGCAGTCTTTCACAGCCCCGTTTCTGCCGAGTCATAAGCATTCATGAAAGTGAAACAAAATTGAATTAAATGAAAACATATATTTTTTAAGAAACAAAAAATGAAAAAAAAATTGCATTTTTAAGACAATTTGCAGTATTTTTTATTGTAAAAATAAAACTGCTTTTTTCTTAAGAATAAACTAGCGTTGGGTTGTTCACATTGAATTGTTAAAACCGTTCATCTGAATATGCATACATTTTAAAATGTCATTAAAAGCTTTACTAAAAAATACATATATATATATATATATATATATATATATATATATATATATATATATATATATATATATATATACCTAAACAATATGAAAGCCCAAGTCCCTGTCTGGCTGTCTCCAACTATAACGCTGAGTGACATAGTGCAACAGTCCATAGAAGTTAAAAAGAAAATTCCTTTCTTTAAAAAACAAATCATAATCATTTTGGTGTCGAGATTTTTTAACAGAGCTTGTTCGTCGTTAAATATTATATGACGTCAATGACCCAAAACAATTCAATATACATAATTCCCGTTGTCTGTATGGTTGTAATAATGTAATGCTGTTTATAATTTTAGAAATCAGCGCACCAAATTACTGCACCAAAAATAACACTTTTCGAACGTTACTCATAAAATTGCTCAATATGAAAATAAATGAAACAAATAAAAATAAATAAAATAAATGAAAGTCTGTATTACGTTATTTTTTAATCTCATGTGTATTTATTTTGAAAACTTCCGTCATTTTTTTCGGGTGATACGCTAGTTATAAAATAATGTGTGTACATTTCAAAAAGTTTAATATTTTCTTTTTATCAAACAAGAATAAGTTACATGGGCTTTTGAGATTAGTGGGTGCAGTAGGAGCCCTACAACCCCTAATGATATATAGTCACTGTGTGCCAACTTATAACACACCAACCAGTTTTAATGTTCATCTCTGCATCAACTCAAACACAATTAACTTTTCTCTGAAACTCAGGGACTACTAAGTATATAAGACACATTAAGAGATTTTAGATCGCTGAATGTATGATTTTTTAAAGGTGATAAAATATGCTATACATTTATTTTAATGTACATGTTCTTATTGCTGTAATACATAATTTAATTACTATTTCTGTTTATATACATAATATTGTATGGGAAAATGTTGTTATTTAAACAAACAATTATTTCCCAATAACATCAATAATATCAAACAATATCATAGATAATCTCTTATCATTAGAGCAGTCAACCACTTTGTAAAAAGATAAACCTTATTTAAGATCATTTAGATATATTATAACATCTGGAGAAAATAAAACATGCATAATTTATATTTATTGATGAGCTGCAAAAGACGGTAAAAACAATCCAAAATGTTTGATAGGAAACTTGTACATTACCTCCCTTTAAAGAATATTACTTTTAATGAGCGGTATTTACAGTCGCTATAAACAAAGAAACTTCTGAAATAAATCGTTTGATAATAACAACTCACTTCGTTCATCAAAGTCACACAGCGGTCAATGATTATTTATTGCGTGATATATGTAGCAGCGGCTACGCTTGAATAGTCACTATAAAATAACGTAGAGTCGCTTCCAAAGCAATTTACACATCACAAAGGAAAACTTTTATTCTATAAAGTAATAGGACATATACTCAGACTTTTTAACCTTGATAATAATAAGATTGTATCAAACATAATACTAACTAATTAGTGAATATTATTTTCTTACAATTTATATTATTTCATACAAAGTGTAGAACTTTTTATTATATAAAAATTGATTAATTTTTTACTACGATGCGAGCGACAGTAGTTGTACTTATGAAAATAAAACGTATTACGTTATACAAAGCAATCAGATTTCAAGTGGTTTTCGAAACGTTATTATTGTGAAATTTTATATTTTTAGGTGTAAAAATTTAATGAATTTGTTTATAGTGACAATTTAAATTCCATATTATTAAGTAAACGCTTATATTTGAGATTTGAGCTTCCGGTGTTTTTATTTTATTTTATTTCTTTATTAAAATTAATTATGCATTGGTTTTTGAGCGCTTTAAAACTTGCTACAGGTTAACAGACTTGTGCGGCACCAAATTTGTGTTCTAGTGCTGCCATTTAAAGGTAGATAATTCATCGGCAATGTATATTAATTTGGCGTGCGATTTATGTTAATGCCCATCTTAGTTTAAAACTGAAAGTGACTGTCTTGTGTTACTAACTAATGATGTTATTAAACATATAAAAACTTAGACGTTCGTATGGCTGACAAAAGTGACTCTCAATGTAAAATACAGTATTATTGTAATCAGAATAATGAACTCTATAAATATGATGAAAATCCTAAATAAATAATAAAACATCATTAAAAACAACATACGCTGCTATAGTTAAGAGAGGTTACAGTCATATGAATGTGTACTATTTTACATAACAAACTTCATTCTCTAAACTACAGACCTGTGTGTAGGATGTTCTTATTTTATAACTCCAAAGAACCCGCTATCATCGTCACTTAATACGGATTTTATCATTATTTTTAGTTTAAAAAATCTAACTTGGTCTAATTCAGTGCCCCGTGCTCTTCTAAATATTTCCCTTGACATTCCCCATCACTTTCCATAATATCAAAAAAACTATCCGATTCCAGCTTCATTCTTTGATCAGCCTCGTAGATTGGATTATGCCAAGTTAAGTCCCATGTATATACCAGCTTGTATTGCACCCTTCCCTATTCTCTCAATTATAGTAAGTTTTTACTCGACAGTACAAGCTTATAACGTGGGTTTTTGTTTCATCCCATCTGTTTTGAAAATTACATTTTAGACTAAAAATAATTTACAAGTAACTACAACTACCACATTAAACAGAAACATTAATCGCTGGATAACATACGTACGCATTATCTATTGATATAATGGGTCACACAATTTGGGAACGATGGACTTATCGCGACTTAAACGATTTCAGGCTATGAACAAACTCGATTTACAATGTACACAAATTAAATATTAGTAACATGCACATCTATCAGGATGTTATGATATACACATATTTTTACTAGGGCTGTTATCGATTAATTTTATTTTAATCGTTAACTTTTGAAAAATTAATCGATAATTAATCGATAATTTCGATTAAATCCAAAAATAAACATTTATGACATCATTAAACTTAAAATTCCAAGGGAAGTAACAAAATCAGGTAATTGACATTTTTATTTTATTGAGTTATTTCTCCTGTCTCAATGACCTTGAAAAATAAGTATATTTTTAACTAAATGTTATGTCTTTAAATTTTAAATCCACACAAAAAATTGAAATCAGAGTTATGCATACAATGGAAACAATGTCAAACTCAAAAATTAACAATGGAAAATATTGCTAAGTCTTATTTCTCAAGTGTTATTTCAAGCCATTGATACAGAAAAGTGCAATGAGACGCGTTCTTGTAAAAAAAAATGTATCTTTGAAAACTAATTGCGTTAATTTTAAAAAAAAATATTTAAAAAAAAGGATCAGGATTTGTAATTAACAAAACTTTGGCTTAACTTTCCAGTTATATGTCTAAAACTAACTGTGCTGATGGAACTGATGCTATCACTGTCTGCCATTTTTAGTTGACGTCAGCAGGCCCACATAAATTAATTATTAATAAAATACATTGTAATATTAGGCGGGGGAAGTTTGTACGTCAAAAAAAAATAAATTATTATTTATTAACTAGGGGTTGTAGGGCGCCTAAGGCGCCCACTTTTTTTGTCAAAACCCCAAGTAAATTATCCTTGTTTGATAAATACGAAATATTAAACTTCCTGAAATGTACACAAAGTATTTTATAATTATAAATCATCAAATCCTATTTATACACCGTTCTCTTTTCCAAAATTAAGATACAAGCTAAAGCAATGACGTTATATAATTTTTTTACAGCACGTCTTTAATTGATAATTATTTTGCACACCTTTTATCGCGCCTTGTATTAAATATAAGATCAAACAATGACGTCAAATTAAATAATTTTACAGTGTTAATCACGACACAATTTTTCAACTGCTATAGACTGTTGTACATCGTTCCTCAGCGTTCCACATCCAGCCAGCCAGTGACTTGGACTATTATTTTATTTATAATTAATTATTTATTAATAATAAAAAAAAGAAATATTATAAATATTTTCTTTAATTTTAATCGAATTTTTATCGATTAAAATTATTTTAATCGATATTTAATCGATAAAAATTTTAACGATTAATCGAGAGATTAATCGATAATTTCCGCAGCCCTAATTTTTACATATACATAGATCAGAAAGAGGTAATACACACCAAGTAGCCGCATACATTATGTTCAGACTTAGATAATAGGCAAAGACTAGTCACATAAACATTGTTAAGCCTGTGATAATATAAAAAATTAAACAGCCATTAAAAATAGTATTTGACTATACATCTCTTATGTATGAGACATAACTAAAAGTATTATGTTCATTTAAATACGCACTCTGCAATAGACCGTAAAGACCCCTATGACATTATGGGCTGGAGTTAAACTCCAATGACCCGTTGGGGTTAAGTATAGCAGACGGCGACACACGCTACATTGAGATATAAAGAAATAAACTAAATTTATTTAATTAAGGTTCTCGTTATTGGTGGCTATAATGAAACATGTGTACTCTACTTCATTTGCCATCATGGTCTAAAAAGGGGATTATATGTGGTGAATGTGTCTTATATATATGACTATCAGTGGCGACTGTCGTTCATCTTTGACAATCAATATTGAACATGGCCCACCTATGACAATCATTGGTAATTGAGGTTCATCTATGCATTTAAGTGGTGATTGTTGTTGTACACCTTTAACAATCAGTGGTGATTGGGGTACATCTATAAATTTCAATGGTGACTGTCACTCATATATGATAATCAATGGTGACTTTGTCTACGCTATGACAATCAGTGGCGACTGTGGATCACCTATGTCAATACAAATATTATTTCATTGTGCGTAGTTAGTACGTGTGTAGATTAGTACTTCAAACTCCTGAAAGTCAACACTTTTCTAATATTCAAATCTGACATATAAGAAAATATTAAATACTATTAAAGTGTGCATGGTTCATGTCACTCATATATAATTTGTGATATCCATTGAGTTATGAACATAAAGTATGAAAAAAGGGGGGGGGGTTAACTACAAAGAAAACCCAACAAATAAGTATACAGAAGAGAAGAGAATATATTTAATGAAATAGTGTATTTATATATATATATATATAGAAACTTATGTACAGTGAAAGCTGGCCAACAGAGTCGTTGATATTTTATTAGATGGTAGGAAGCAGGAAACTTTTGTATAGAAGTAGCATCTGTTTTTAATGGAATTGCTTTAACCAAAAACATTTTAAGTTAAAAATGTACTTTAGGCGGAAAAAAATACTTTTACAAAAGAAAGATCAGAGAATTTTAAAAAATACGAGCAAAAGATCGCAAAGTTATTGTTTCTAATGTTAACACACATTTTATATGATATGTATAATAAGTTAAATAGTTTTATTGGAACATATAAGTTAACAAAGAAATCACGTATATTCTATCGATTAACCCATTTTTCAAATATTTTAAATCATGATAACAATATGACGAAGACATCTGCTGGTTTTACACAAACACACACACATACACACAAACACACACATACACACACACAAACACACGCATACAACACACAAAAACACACATATATATGTCAAATAATTATTTATCCATGTATTTATATAGTTGTTTTATTAAATGTTTTACATTGTATTCATGATAAAAAATGTAGCTTTGTTGTTGTGTGACTTTTATTTTTTAAAATCTATAGAAAATAATTACGAAATTAGCAGCATTCTATAATAGAATTTAGTTTC
The DNA here is from genome assembly GCA_944989445.1 of Ampullaceana balthica. Lineage (NCBI taxonomy): Eukaryota > Metazoa > Mollusca > Gastropoda > Lymnaeidae > Ampullaceana > Ampullaceana balthica. The sequence continues at coordinate 14,794 of CALYLW010001585.1, forward strand.
GTTATACATGCTATTAAAATATATAGCAATATAATACATGTTTTTTCCATAGACGTGGCTGAAAAAATAACGTAACGTTTAGGTTTAGGTAACGTTTCCAAATAACAGGAACAACCCTTATATTAAGGAACATTGTATTATCATATTAGATGTGCATGGAAATTGGATTGCCCGCAAGCGCTGAATCATGAAGAATCATTTTGATGTACTATATAAAAACATAGTTCATAAACAGAGGCTGAGTGGATTAATGATTGAATGCACCTTTTTAAAAAAAAAGAGAGAGAAAAGTTTGTGAACTTAAAATTTACAATTCAACTAGACTAACCATTATACTTTGTGTACCTTAACTTTTTTTCTTTGAAATTAACTTAGAATAAAATATGTAAATATAAAATTTAAAACATCCAATTGTGTTATTAAATGGTATTCATATCAAGTTACGAAAACTATGAAATGTATGTATTTAATGTAATTTAATCGCTTTTCTAACAAATGAAGTAGGTCACATACGCTCTGTAGTGCTTCACCAGGAAGCCATTCTATTTAATCAAAGTGGCATGCCATTTGACCTCGCTCCATATAACAAGGGATACAATGTGAACGTATTGTTAATCATTCATACAATATTGCAACAATATATCTCTGCTTATTGCTAAAGTAATTTAAGATGTGCATTATTATTATTACTTTTTTCATGTTTTTTTACATATGTCTACTTACAAAATATTTATTTTATAACTATTTCAACAAGTTAAAAATTAAACCATACAAAAACGCAGGTAATTAAACCTAGCATTTTTAAATAAAAAAATTAGTGGTTTATAAGTTTTTAGATAAGTGTAGTATTAATGACGATATTATGTATAACAAAATTAAATACTCGATTTAGAATAAGGTTAGGAGCGATTTAAGGGTTGTTTCTTTTTTTAAACAATATGTTAGCAAATATTTCTATTTCATTACAATTTAATGCATGCTTATAAATCAGCCAATAATGTGCTAAGGATGACATCAAAAGAGATGAGTCAATAAAACATGTAGGACAGTAGTCAGGAGAACCTTAGAAGTAGCAGAAAAGATACAATTTAGAGAATAGCTATATTAATGAAGATGAATTCAAGAAACGGTAAAGACAAATTCACACAAAGATTTTTTTATATTACAGCTAGAAAAAGAATTTGCATTTATGTTAGTAATTTTTCTTACAAAATTGAAATTGTCTTTTAGAGTTGTTAAATATTATCATAGTTTGCTATTTTAATCTTTACTAATAAAAGGCAAAAGCCTCACTCACTCACTGACTCACTGATTCATCACTAATTCTCCCAACTTCCAGTGTAGGTAGAAACATGAAACTTTGGGAAGTTGTCGGAGTAGCCTCTCAGCGACGAAAATGGAGGCAAAAAATTTTAAAAATAACACCATGGGGGCCGGGGGCCCAAAATCGTTTTTTTTCTCTTATATGGCTATATAAAATTTGAAAATCACCCAATTCTCCTATTTCCGAGTAGGCAGGAGCTTGAAACTTTGGGAAGTGGTTGAGTACAATCCCGACGATCGGTAACGGGAGAAATAATATGTAATATTATCACTTCCTGGGGGCCGGGGTCCCCAAATTAGTTTTTTCCTTATATGAGCTATATAAAAACTAAAAATCTCTAAGTCTCTATTTCCAGTGTAGGTGAAGCAGGGAAAAACTCTACGGTAGTTGATAAGCACACTTTCCGCGATGGTACAAGCGAAAAAAATATTTAATTAACAACTTAATGGGGACGGGGGCCCAAATGTAGTTTTTTGTTATATAAAAAACTGACTCATCACTAATTCTCTACTTCAGTGTAGGTCATTAGCATGAACTTTGGAACTTGCTGAGTTACATTCTCAAACGATAAATGGCTAATAAGAATTTTAAAAATTCACTCTGTTGGGGGCCCGGGGCCCCAAAAATGCTTTTTTTCCTTATATGGACTATATAGAATATGAAATCACTAATTCTTTCTCATTTCACGAGTACGCAAAAGCATGAAATTGGAAAGTTGTGAGTACAATCCCGCGATGGTATACGGGAGAATAATTTTGAAATTATCACTTCCTGGGGCCGAGGACCAAAATTAAGTTTTTCCTTATATGAGCTATATAAAAACTAAAAATCACTAATGCTCCTATTTCCCGTGTAGGTAGAAGCATGAAACACTAGGTAGTTGATAAGCACAATTCCGCGATGGTAACAAGCGAAAAAATATATTTAAAATAACACTTAATGGGGTCCGGGGGCCCAAATGTAGTTTTTTTCTTATATAAAAAACTGACTCATCACTAATTCTCCAACTTCCCGTGTAGGTATTAGCATGAAACTTTGGGAACTTGCTGAGTACACTCTCTCAACGATAATTGGCTAATAAGAATTTTAAAATTCACACTTTTGGGGGCCCGGGGCCCAAAACGCTTTTTTTCCTTATATGGACTATGTAAAATATGAAATCACTAATTTTCTCATTTCTCGAGTACGCAAAAGCATGAATTTTTGGGAAGTTGTTGAGTACAATCCCGCGATGGTAACGGGAAAAAAAAATTTTAAATTGTCACTTCCTGGGGGCCGGGGCCCCAAATTAAGTTTTTTCCTTATATGAGCTTTATAAAAACTAAAAATCACTCATTCTCCTATTTCCCGTGTAGGTAGAAGCATGAAACACTAGGTAGTTGATAAGCACACTTCCGCGATGGTAACAAGCGAAAAAAATATTTAAAATAACACTTAATGGGGTCCGGGGGCCCAAATGTAGTTTCTTCTTATATTAAAACAGACTCATCACTAATCTCGGATTTACCGTGTAGGTAGAAGCATGAAACTTTGGGAAGAGTAGTTTTAAGTACACTTTCACGATGGTAACAGGTAAAAACAATATTTAAATTATCACTTACTGGGGGCCGGGGGCCAAAATGTAGTCTTTTCTTATATTAAAACTGACTCATCACTAATTCTCGGACTTCCCGTGTATGTAGAAGCATGAAACCTTGGGAAGTTATCAAGTAGCCTCTCTCGACGACAAATGGTGAAAAAGAATTTATAAATTCAGCTTCATGGGGGCCGGGGGCCCAAAATCTTTTTTTCCCCTTCCATTTGCTATATAAACATTTGAAAATCACTAATCCTCCTATTTCCCGAGTAGGTAGAAGCATGAAACTTTGGGAAGTTGTTGAGTACACTTCCGCGATGGTAATAGGCGAAAAAATATTCAAAATTTCACTTACTGGGGCCCAGGGGCCAAAATGTAGTTTTTTCCTTATATGAGTTATATAAAAACTGGAGATCACTAGCTCGATTCCCAGTGTCGAAGGAGCATGTCACTTTGAGTATTGTTAAGATAACATTCCTGTCGTTGGTAACGAGAACTATCTAGATTTTGGGCCCCCGGCCCCCATGAAGCTGAATTTATACATTTTTTTTCGCCATTTGTCGTCGAGAGACGCTACTTGACAACTTCCCAAGGTTTCATGCTTCTACATACACGGGAAATCCGAGAATTAGTGATGAGTCAGTTTTAATATAAGAAAAGACTACATTTTGGCCCCGGCCCCCAGTAAGTGATAATTTAAATATTGTTTTTACCTGTTACCATCGTGAAAGTGTACTTAAAACTACTCTTCCCAAAGTTTCATGCTTCTACCTACGCGGTAAATCCGAGATTAGTGATGAGTCTGTTTTAATATAAGAAGAAACTACATTTGGGCCCCCGGCCCCCATTAAGTGATAATTTAAATATTGTTTTTACCTGTTACCATAGTGGAAGTGTACTTAACAACTACCCCAAGTTTCATGCTTCTACCTACACGGGAAATAGGAGAATTAGTGATTTTTAATTTTTATAAAGCTCATATAAGGAAAAAACTTAATTTGGGCCCCCGGCCCCCAGGAAGTGATAATTTAAATATTTTTTCTCCCGTTACCATCGCGGGATTGTACTCAACAACTTCCCAAAGTTTCATGCTTTTGCCTACTCGAGAAATGAGAAAATTAGTGATTTCATATTCTATATAGTCCATATAAGGAAAAAAAGCATTTTTGGGCCCCGGGCCCCCAACAGTGTGAATTTTAAAATTCTTATTAGCCAATTATCGTTGAGAGAGTGTACTCAGCAAGTTCCCAAAGTTTTATGCTAATACCTACACGGGAATTTGGAGAATTAGTGATGAGTCAGTTTTTTTTATATTAGAAAAAAACTACATTTGGGCCCCCGGACCCCATTAAGTGTTATTTTAAATATTTTTTTCGCTTGTTACCATCACGGAAGTGTGCTTATCAACTACCTAGTGTTTCATGCTTCTACCTACACGGGAAATAGGAGAATTAGTGATTTTTAGTTTTTATAAAGCTCATATAAGGAAAAAACTTAATTTGGGGCCCCGGCCCCCAGGAAGTGATAATTTAAATATTTTTTCTCCCGTTACCATCGCGGGATTGTACTCAACAACTTCCCAAAGTTTCATGCTTTTGCCTACTCGAGAAATGAGAAAATTAGTGATTTCATATTCTATATAGTCCATATAAGGAAAAAAAGCATTTTTGGGCCCCGGGCCCCCAACAGTGTGAATTTTAAAATTCTTATTAGCCAATTATCGTTGAGAGAGTGTACTCAGCAAGTTCCCAAAGTTTTATGCTAATACCTACACGGGAAGTTGGAGAATTAGTGATGAGTCAGTTTTTTTTATATTAGAAAAAAACTACATTTGGGCCCCCGGACCCCATTAAGTGTTATTTTAAATATTTTTTTCGCTTGTTACCATCACGGAAGTGTGCTTATCAACTACCTAGTGTTTCATGCTTCTACCTACACGGGAAATAGGAGAATTAGTGATTTTTAGTTTTTATAAAGCTCATATAAGGAAAAAACTTAATTTGGGGCCCCGGCCCCCAGGAAGTGATAATTTAAATATTTTTTCTCCCGTTACCATCGCGGGATTGTACTCAACATCTTCCCAAAGTTTCATGCTTCTGCCTACTCGGGAAATAGGAGAATTAGTGATTTTCAAATTTTATATAGGCCATATAAGGAAAAAACTTAATTTGGGGCCCCGGCCCCCAGGAAGTGATAATTTAAATATTTTTTCTCCCGTTACCATCGCGGGATTGTACTCAACAACTTCCCAAAGTTTCATGCTTTTGCCTACTCGAGAAATGAGAAAATTAGTGATTTCATATTCTATATAGTCCATATAAGTAAAAAAAAGCATTTTTGGGCCCCGGGCCCCCAACAGTGTGAATTTTAAAATTATTATTCGCCAATTATCGTTGAGAGAGTGTACTCAGCAAGTTCCCAAAGTTTTATGCTAATACCTACACGGGAAGTTGGAGAATTAGTGATGAGTCAGTTTTTTAAAGAAGAAAAAAAAACTACATTTGGGCCCACGGACCCCATTCAGTGTTATTTTAAATATTTTTTTCGCTTGTTTCCATCGCGGAATTGTGCTTATCAACTACCTAGTGTTTCATGCTTCTACCTACACGGGAAATAGGAGAATTAGTGATTTTTAGTTTTTATAAAGCTCATATAAGGAAAAAACTTAATTTGGGGCCCCGGCCCCCAGGAAGTGATAATTTAAATATTTTTTCTCCCGTTACCATCGCGGGATTGTACTCAACAACTTCCCAAAGTTTCATGCTTCTGCCTACTCGGGAAATAGGAGAATTGGTGATTTTCAAATTTTATATAGGCCTTATCAGGAAAAAAAACGTTTTTGGGCCTCCGGCCCCCATGAGTGTTATTTTTAAAATTCTTTTACTCCAATTTTCGTCGCGAGAGGCTACTCGACAACTTCCCAAAGTTTCATGCTTCTACCTACACGGGAAGTTGGAGAATTAGTGATGAATCAGTGAGTCAGTGAGTCAGTGAGTGAGGGCTTTGCCTTTTATTAGTATAGAAGTACTTTCTGGGCCCCGGTCCAAAGTAAGAGTTAATTAAAAAAAAATTTCCCCTGTTACCATCGCAAATGTGCACTCAACAACTTCCCAAAGATTCATGCATCTACCTACACGGAAAATATGAGAATTAGTGATTTTTAGCTTTTATATGACTCATATTTGGAAAAAACTTCATTTGGGCCCCCGGTCCCCAGTAAATGATAATTTAAATATTTTTCCCCTGTTACCATGGCGAAAATATACTCGACATCTTCCCAAAGTTTCATGCTTCTGCCTACCCGGAAAGTAGAAGAATTCGTGATTTTTTTATTTTTATAAAGCTCATATAAGGAAAAAAACATATTTCGGGCCCCCGGCCCCACGTGAGCGTGAATTTTAAAATTCCTTTTCGCCATTTTAAGTTGTAACAGGGTACTCAAGAACTTCCAAAAGTTTCCTGTTTCTACCTACATGTGAAGTTGGAGAATTAGTGATTAGTCAGTTTTAATATTATAAAAAACTACTTTTGTGCCCCCGGCCACCAGTAAGTGTTAATTTAAATATTTTTTTCGCCCGTTACCATCGCGAAAGTGTACTTAACAACTTCCCAAAGATTCATGCATCTACCTACACGGAAAATATTAGAATTAGTGATTTTTAGTTTTTATATCGCCTTATCAGGAAAAAAACGTTTATTTCGGGCCTCCCGGCCCCCATGAGTGTTATTTTTAAAATTCTTTTACTCCATTTTCGTCGCGAGAGGCTACTCGACAACTTCCCAAAGTTTCATGCTTCTACCTACACGGGAAGTTGGAGAATTAGTGATGAATCAGTGAGTCAGTGAGTCAGTGAGTGAGGGCTTTGCCTTTTATTAGTATAGAAGTACTTTCTGGGCCCCGGTCCAAAGTAAGAGTTAATTAAAAAAAAATTTCCCCTGTTACCATCGCAAATGTGCACTCAACAACTTCCCAAAGATTCATGCATCTACCTACACGGAAAATATGAGAATTAGTGATTTTTAGCTTTTATATGACTCATATTTGGAAAAAACTTCATTTGGGCCCCCGGTCCCCAGTAAATGATAATTTAAATATTTTTCCCCTGTTACCATGGCGAAAATATACTCGACATCTTCCCAAAGTTTCATGCTTCTGCCTACCCGGAAAGTAGAAGAATTCGTGATTTTTTTATTTTTATAAAGCTCATATAAGGAAAAAAACATATTTCGGGCCCCCGGCCCCACGTGAGCGTGAATTTTAAAATTCCTTTTCGCCATTTTAAGTTGTAACAGGGTACTCAAGAACTTCCAAAAGTTTCCTGTTTCTACCTACATGTGAAGTTGGAGAATTAGTGATTAGTCAGTTTTAATATTATAAAAAACTACTTTTGTGCCCCCGGCCACCAGTAAGTGTTAATTTAAATATTTTTTTCGCCCGTTACCATCGCGAAAGTGTACTTAACAACTTCCCAAAGATTCATGCATCTACCTACACGGAAAATATTAGAATTAGTGATTTTTAGTTTTTATATCGCTCATATTAGGAAAAAACTTCATTTCGGCCCCCGGCCTCCAGGAAGTGATAATTTATTTTTTTTTCGCCCGTTACCATCGCGGGCTGGTACTCAACAACTGCCCAAAGTTTCATGCTTCTACCTACACGGGAAGTTGGAGAATTAGTGATGAATGAGTGAGTCAGTGAGTCAGGGCTTTGTCTTTTATAAGTATAGACTACACAAAAAACACATCGATAACGTGTGCTATTAATATCGCTGCGATGGTTTTTGGGTGAAATGTCAACATTCGCAGAATGATGCACGAACATTTGAAAATTATTAAAAGGTACGTTTTTAAAAATTAAATTTATTTTGTTTCAATATTGCATTAAAGTAGCACAAATAGTTTGTGTTTTTCATTAAAATACGATTATTCATTAAAAATGTTACGCCTATCTAATTAAAGTAATGTGTACATATTGACGACCTCAAGGAAAGAAACAGCTGTGTGACATTTGTAAAAATAAAATTTAGTTATTCCCTGTATCTGCTGGAGGATAAAAAAATATAATGTTCTGAATCAGGTTTTATGGAAAAAAATAAGTATATGATCCAATTAACAATTCAAATCTTTTAGTTAATTTATAAGAAATCTTTATAATTTTGAACTTTAAAACTTGAATATCTCAAAACTATAAAAATGTTACATAGTCGTTTCTTCCATTGAGCTCTACAATATGAATTCACGTCTTTGCTATACAAATAATTGGAATTAAGGCAAGAACATGAAAATATTCAAATTCTCCGTTAATAAACGCAAAAATAGGCATAAATAATTTCGAAAAAGACATACTGTAAAATTTCAAGTGTCTTGAAAAAAAAAGACATCTGAGGAAGTAAATAGTAAAACCTGATCCGATGCTGGAATTTTACTAAATTCAATGCAATCTTTTTTTTCTTTTCTACGTTATCTTAATTTATGGGAACCCGTCATTTTTAAAATTAAGTGCAAACCCATTGCATGGAACAAAGAGATGTGCTAATACAGAACGATATTATATCAGCCAAACAATTCGTGAAGATTTTGAGATATCAACTGAACGCTGATTTAGAAGGAGAAAAATATGAGTGGGGGAAATTAAGAAGACGTTGTTCTATCCTTAGAACTAGAAGTACAACGGGAAATGCTTTTATCCATGGATGGAATAATAAAAGAAAAGAAAATAACGCTTTGATGAGTTCCAAGTCCTTGCAAGAAAAATATTCGTATATATTACCATGAAACCTACAAAATGAAGTATTTGAACATCAAACAAATTACTTTATTGTAGGGCCGCGGAAATTAACGATTAATTTCTCGATTAATCGTTAAAATTTTTAATCGAAATTAAATTAATCGATAAAAATTCGATTAAAATTAAAGAACATATTTATAATATTTATAAAAAAATATTAATAAATAATTAATTATTAATAATTAATCATAATTTATATATTTTATCGTACAAACTTCTCTTGCGTAATATTATAATTTATTTTATTACTTTATGTGGACCGGCAGGCGTCAACTAAAAAATAGCTGACAGCATCAGCGCAGTTAAATTTAAATATATAACTAGAAAGTTGAGCCAAAATTTTGTTTTTAAGCTAACTGCGGATGGCAAAGTCGAAGATGGTGAAAAAGTTTACTGTGTTCACTGCCATAAGCAATTCTCTTTTTAAGGATCAAATACATCGCTGACGTACCAACTTCAGCACAAACATCCTATCAAGTATCAACACATTGTCAAAAAATTTAGTTTAAAATATTCTTAATTTTCAATGTCCATGAGAAATGTTCAGTTTAATGACTTCATAAATGTCTATTTTAGGCTTTAATCGAAATTATCGATTAATTAATCGATAATTTTTCAAAAGTTAACTATTAAATTTAAATTAATCGATAACAGCTCTACTTTATTGACATTGTTAGAGAACAGTTGGATTTTGAAAGAAAAAGGATCCAGGTTTTTATGACAGTACCTACACTACAAGAAGAGGCATTATGTTAGAAAAACGGGGGGAAAGGCCCCCTCGATCTATTAAAATTTATTCAACAGTAAGATTGTAATTTTGCTATGAATTTTTTCAACAATTGCTATCAGTGTCGCTTGTTATGAAAGGAGCTTCTCCAAAGTGAAGTTGATAAAAAGTATCTTCTTTCCACAATGAGCTATATAGTCCCATAGAACAAGATATTACAAATAATTTAAATTTTGATAGCATAATACACGATTTTTCTACTATGAAAATTACGTAAGTAAATGTATTAATATGTTTACATACTAATGTATACAATCTCTTTGTTTATAAAAAAATCATCTACTTATAAATAAAAAATAAAAGGATATTAATTGGTAATATTTTGACGGCGTAATTTTGGAACATGTTTTGTCTCATTTGGGGTTGCAACCTCAATAACTTTCTTGTTGTCTTTATGTGGCAGTGTGCCCCGTATATTAGTCATAATAACTATTAATTACGACTTAACTTACATGTAGATTGGGTGGAGTGTGTAGGGAATTTAGGTTGGATTGCATTGACCGCCAGGAGCTGAGATTAAAGACTGAAACGCCACGAGAGCGGTAGGTCTTTGATGTGGGGAATTGGCTCGGCCGGGGAAGCCTGGCTCGGTACGTAACTGTCCAGGGCTGACCATAGACGGTTACGTCAACCTACCCCCCCCCCTGGGCCGGCCTGTAGATTCAAGGTCGTAGCTGAGCGAGGAGACCAGAGGTGTGAAATGCCTCAGGGTAGATAAGGGGTAGCGGGTCGGACCAGACATGGTTACGTCAACCCCCCTCCCCTCCCCCCATCCTTAGTTTAAACTAGGGAAGGCGGGCCTTGATGAGTGTTATGACTGAACACAAATGGATTGTGACGGAAGTCACTGGACATAGGTTTGATCCCTTATGACTGGCAGGTTAGACAGGCCCCCCGGGAACCGGATGAATTTTAGGGGCGGAGTCTAAAGGTTATTAAAAGGGACGCAATCTAGACAGAGAGTTGTCTTCGGTCTTCAGTCGTCAGTCTTCGAGGATGTAAGGAACTCAACTCAACTCAGCTCAGCTCAAAAGCGAAATCTTTTTGTTTTCTGCTCTGCTCTCGGCTCGGCTTGGGTTCTTGTGAGTGATCTAGCGCAAACGGTAAGTAGTTATCATTAAAACAAACTTTAAAGCGTAGTTAGATTATATCCAAACTTATTATCTAAACTAAAATCTGCAAACTACCCTTTAAAACTAGTAATGGCCACCGCCAGTATCAACTTGACAGTCCGTCCCAGCACCTTTAACAAGCCAGGCACCATACTCCTGCTTTTGTCAGGACCCATGGCGTATGAGGTGCCTATAGAGGTGCTGGTAAAGGAAATTGAGGTCAACTTTGGTATATCATGGGAACAGATAGAGGCACTTTATAACCTGGAATCACCCACTCGGTGGTTCATAAATTTAGAAGAGAAAGCCAAGGAGCATCACTACGCTGGGCTCCATAACACCGAGGTTGGAGATCTCGATACGCATGGCTTTGTTGGCCTCCTCGTCCACGAGGACAAAATTGATGTTAAAATATATCTGAACTGGGTCCCAACCATGATAGGTGGTGATGGAGTTATTGAGATAGCTCAATATTTAGCACTACCGGGCACCACTATCAAGGTAAACCAACAACCCTACAACGCCTCCAAGTGGGCCCTATACTTGACGCCCGGAAGCGAGATCCCCCATTACCTGCTGGTAAACGCGGGGGTCTTCAAACAGAAGATCTGGGTACAGATCCCCGGGCGGAGGGCCAAATGCTTCCACTGCGAAAGCACACAACACTGGTCTAACCAGTGCAGCAAGAAAAAGGGGCAACCCAACTGCACCAACAACAACCGGCATCAGCCCCCACAAAGAGCTATGCCGTGGCTACCAGCGGGAAGCCCACTGCTACATCCTCGCCGGTAAGACCACCCCCACCATCTACATTAACCTCACCATCAACACCATCGACTGACAGGAAAAGGAAATCCCAGGAGGGCAAACCGACGAAAAAGGTTGAAGTAGAAGGCAAGAAGGAGCAGAAGAAATAACACAACAGAACGGAATCTTCAAGAGATGCAGATAGGGAGGGGGTAGCAGAGAAAGAAAACCAGGAGGTCGACGGTTTTCAAATGGTAGCAAGGAGAAGGAGCCGGTCGTCTTCCCCGGCTAGATCCAACTTCAAACGCCAGGGCAGTAGCGGCATCTTGATGGAACAGACAAGAAGGAAGTTACTTAGGAGTGATCTCAACAGGAGCTTCAACCAGCAGTTCTAAATAAACACCACAACACATTACACACAGCACAGTTAGGCACACGAAAATGGCAGACACCACATTAACGATAATCTCCCCTCAACATTAGGGGATGCAGAACGAAGGGAGACTGCATCATTAAATTGGTTAAAGAACACACACCTGATTTTATCTTTCTTCAAGAAACAAACATACACACGGAACACGACGCCAACACTTACACTACACAATTAGGCTTTAAACACACCCACGCACACTACAGCAACGGAAAAAAAGGCACGGGAAATGGAACAGCCATCATACAAACATCGGACCGATGGAAGATCACGAACAAAGGAAACGACAACGAAGGACGGATAACCACAGTCAACATCACAAACAACCACCAAAAGTACACACTTATCAACATATACGCACCAGCAGATAAGAATAGGAGGAAACCCTTTCTACGGGAAACTCCCACAATCCATAGCTCAGATTCACGACAGGGAGGAAATTATAATGGGAGGGAGATTTTAATTACGTGAACGAATCATTAGACTCCACCAACCGATATAGAACTAGGGACGAAATAATTATGGAAGACAAATAGTCAGGTTGAAGTTATAAAATACATTACTGACACATACGGCCTAACCGACGCCTACAGGGAAAAGTACCCCAAAGGGAAGGAAACAACATACAGCAGCACACTTCGCACAACAAGTACCAGGCTGGATAGGCTGTATGTGCCAACATCTTCAACTATATATAGGGCAATACGCATAGAAGAAACGCTTAAATACACAGATCATAAGGCAATCAAGGTACAGCTCAACGGGCACAACGATAAGGCCACCGGACGGTCTCCACACTGGAAATTCAACAACTCTCTTTTGGAAAACAACAAATACTTAGAAACAATAACTTTTATCATTAAACAATATACAACAACAATACCAACTAACAACATAGGCAGACACTGGGAACTCTTCAAATCAACAGTGAGAAGAGTTACCCAGACAATCGCCGCACGCATAAACAAAGAACGTAAGGAACGAGAGAAAGAAACTCAAACACCAAATACCAATACTAAAATTAATCGACCCCACCGACCCCGAAGTTATAGAGTTAGAGAAAGAGCTAGACTTAATAAATCAATACAAATACAAAGGAGCTCAAGTAAGAAGCAGAACACTAATAGATAATCTAGAAGTCCCAACAAAACATTTTTCTAAAAGTAGAAGAAAACATCCAGCGTAGTAACAACATCCGAGCAATCGAGGATAGCAGTGGAAGGATACGTGACGACAACGAAGGAATAGTTGACACATTCACGGACTATTACACAAAACTATACACACACGAACAAACAAACCCAGACGTCCAGGACAAGTACGCGGCTTACGCTAAGACGCTGGAAGACGCCCAGACGGCTGAACAGGAAAAACAAATAGAAGTCACAGACATCAAGACGGCGCTAGACGGCATGAACAAAGGAAAATCACCCGGACCAGACGGACTGACCACGGGAATTCTATCAACACTTCGCTTCACAGGTGACGCCACTCCTCCACGCTGTGATAAGCGAAGCGTATAAGAACAAAGAACTTCCGCCCAACATGGGGGAGGTCTTATATTAAACTACTCCCTAAAAAGAAAACAGATAGAACGCAAACTAAAAACTATAGACCCATATCGTTACTTAACACTGACTACACAAATATTAACTAAAGTTATAACTAACAAAATTAAACCTTACCTAAAAGATTTAGTGCACCCAGACCAACAATGTAGCATTAAAGATAGAAATATAAATAACCATAACCATTTCATTAGAGATTTAATATATTATGCCAAAGATAAGAACATAGCAGCAAGTATCTTGGCGCTCGACCAAGAGAAAGCGTTTGATAGAGTATCCCACTCATACTTACACAAAATACTTAATAAAAATAATCTAGGAAACTACGTGTGTGACTGGATTAAAATAATATACAAAAATGCTTGTTCGCTTGCTTGCTTGCTTGAGTGCCGAAACAATTTGGATCGATTTTTAACCCACTTCCTCGTGAGATAGCGAGCTGAAATTTTGCAGGCAGGTTTGCACCGATGATAAAAACGATGTATAAAAATTTCAGATCGATCGCAAGTACTGTAATAAAATTATTGAATTTGTAGAATGTTTTATTTATTTCTATGTATCAGGTTATTTTTTTAGATAGAGTGTGGCGGTGCGTATTATATTGAACAACATTTCCTGTCGCGTAATACGGTACGTATTTAATTGACAACACTTTTTATAAACATATTCATGATCGGTGCGCATTATATTAAACAGGTTTTACGACCCAAAACTACCATTTTGTATTTTTGGATTGCCTTGCTCTGCGTAATATAATAAACACTAGCGCACATTCGTAAAAAATGACGGAAGTTTTCAGCTAAAATCTATTTATTTTATTAAAAAATGCACTTTTTTAGGGCGCCTAGGGCACCCACATTTTTCAAAAGCCCAACTAACTTGTCCTTGTTTGATAAATACGAAATACTAAACTTTCTGAAATGTTCACAAAGTATTTTATAATAGTGGTTGTAGGGCGCCTACGGTGCACCCTTTGTTTTTTTTATTTTATAATTAACCATCATCAAATCCTCTTTTTACATTGATTGCTTTTCCAAAATGAAAATTTGAGCGAAAACAATGACGTCATATAATTTTTTTTTACAGCGTATCTTTAATTTGCACACCTTTTGATGCATTGGCGCAGTAATTTGGTTTTCCCTGCTTTCTAAAATTAGTAGCGTCAGGACTGACAGACACTACTTGCGTGACAATTGCAAATTATATTGTTTAATTCATTTACTTATGTCTCGTTCATAAAAGATTTTTAGTCAAAAACTTTGTTTTTTATTTTTTATTTTTTAGTTTCAGTATTATTGATTTGAAATGACTTTTAATGTAATATAGAATGATATTTAATTAGGTTTTCCCGCATTGTGAATGCTAATGTTAGACTTCTGCGTGTTGCGCATTATATTGACACTTTCTTTGCAGTGGCTTAGTTAGGGGTGGGTGGTGGGGGCGGTCCGCCCCGGGGGGCCCACATATAGGGGCAGCATTTGTGGGCATTCGAAAATGTAAGCCCTTTCCGACAACCACCCTTTTTTTGAAGGTGAAACAAAAATATTCTTAATTTCGAGACTTAATTAACGGATTCGCGCAACATTTGTCTGATTACATAGTGATTGTTGTAACTAACGCCAAACCGTTCAAAAATTTAAAATCGCTCCAAAAAGGTATGTATTTGTTTGGAAAATTAAGCGGTATACTCACAGATGGTGCTTTTATAAGACAACTGCACACACACGCACACACACATAAAAAAACCATCACCACTGGGTCGAATGAGATGTGCTATTAATATCGCTACGACAGTTTTTGCGTGGAATTTCGACATGCGCAGAAGGATGTATATATTACTGTTTCAGTTTTTAGAAAATTATTGTCAGGTAACTTACTCACATTTAATTTTTTTTATTGCATTAAAGTAGCATACATCATTAATGTTTTTCATTAAAATACGGTTATTCATTAACAGTTTTACGCCTATATAATTTGAATTTGTCTATTTTATGGAAAATAATTTAGATTTATGGAAAGAACATGAAAATATTCAAATTTCTCCGTTAATAATCACCAAAAATAGCATAAATAATTTCGAAAAAGACATACTTAAAAATTTCAAGCGTCTTGGAAAAAGTGAAATCTGAAGGCGTAACTAGTAAAACGAGATCATGTGCTGGAATTTTACTCAGTTCAATGCAATCTTTTTCTTTTCTATGTTATCTCAATTTAGGGGAACCTGTCTCTTTTTAAAATTAAGGCAAACCCACTTCATAAAACAAAGAGATGTTTTAATACATAAAGCTGTTATAGAGAGTTGGAAATATCAACTGAACACCGAGTTAGAAGGAGAAAAAATATGAGTTGGGAAAATTCAGAAGACGTTGCTCCATCTTTAGAGCAAGAAGTACAATGAGAAATGTTTTTATCCATGGTTGAAATTATAAAATAAAATAAAATAACGTGTTGATGTCCTTGCAAGAAAATATTCGTGTATAATACCATGTAACCTACTAAATGAAGAATTTGAACATCAAATAAATTTCTTTATTGACATTGATAAAAAAAGTTAAATATTGAGAGAAAACGGATCCAGGGTTTATAGCTGTACACAGGGCTGGTCTTAGCAAATGCTGGGCCCTATACGGCTTAGTTTGCGAAAAAGGATTTTTCCCAAGGACCCAGTTTAGGTAGGAAAATGGTATTAATAATGTTAATAATTGAAAAATTTTTTTAATAGGTGGGGCCTATGAAAGTGCGGCCGCATAAGTTGCTGTGGCCGAAGACCAGCCCTTGCTGTTCCTACACCACAAGAAGAGGCATTATGTTAGTAAAACTGGGGGAAAGGCTCCCGTGATCTATTAAAATATATTCAGTAGTAAAGATTGGAAAATTTTGTGCCCAACATTATAATTTTGCTAAGAATGTTTTTAAACATTTGCTATCAGTATCAGTGTAGTTAGTTGTAAAAGGAGCTTCTCCAAACAGTAGTTACAATTATTTTTTCATATTTATTAGTTTCTTTAAAAAAAAACAACATATAATTGTCTTAAGGGGCCGTCCATAAATGACGTCACGCGATTTGGGCTGATTTTTTTACCCCCTCCCCCCTCATCAAATGTCGTCACAAAAACATAGACACCTTCTTCAATATGACGACACACAGATCTCCCCCCCCCCAATAAAAGCTGTATTTTCTATTTGAAAAGGAGCATGTTTCAAATAAATTTTTTTCCCTTCAAATACGTTTGTAGTGTATGGCTGCACTCTAATATCGTAACACGCGTGAAGCCATGTAAAACGTCATTAAATAAAGTGTTAGTAATCATATATTTAAAGTTTTGATGTGACGTCGAATGTGTGACTCCACTCTACCCCCCCCCAGGTGCGTGACGTCACGTATGGACGGCCCCTAAAATGGCCGCGAATAGGAGACCGCCCCTGGCGGAAAAAGTTCTAACTACGCCACTGCTTCTTGGTGTGACTCTAGAATGATTTACCTAGAATAAAAAGTAGGAAATTCTTTGTTTGAAATTGCGTTAAAATACACATTCGAGTTTTTATTATTTGTTTTAAACTGCTAAAAAATTTGGAGCATTATAAACCTAATGCTGTATTTGAATGCCTATCGTAAATGTCGCCACAGCCAAACGTACAACATGAATAATCTTTACCATGCAAACTTTTGTAAATTTAACAATTTTCTATTCACTAATAACAGCATTCTGTGACATTCTAAAAGGCTTGATAACTTTCCCTCGAATTTACAGCTTATCTTACACTCGTAGTTTAAAACATGAGCTTGTCAATTGTAATTTTGTTATCCTATCTCGTTCAGACGCTACTTATATTTAGAAGATTGTTGCGTCCGATACTGATCCATGTTGAATAGTAACTCAATATACTTTTGAGAACTGTTACTGTTAGAAGTTTGGAACCGTTGGGGGTAGGTGTTAGAACCAACCAACGCTACAGTTGACCTTGGGTCAAGCGAAGTAGTAGAACGATACGCAAATGAGGCCATGATTGGTACCTCCTGGAAACAGCCCATCACGTGCCAAGAGGATGAGACGTATGGGTTTGACCAACCAGGTGAAAGTTGTCACATGCACCAGCCATGGGGCAAAGGTTCGCCCAATAGAATTGTTCGCAATGTAGGGCAGATGCTATGATGGCGTGGGTGAGCGGTCCTTTATATACTGAAGAGAAACCATAAGGCATTCTCTTTCCCAGATATCACAGGTCACTCTGAGAATTTGGTTCTAGGGGCTAGACTGTGGGGAACAGAGCCTTGCTGAAGGGGTTCAGGTTTGTTAGACTTATAAGGATAGTCAAATGTATGTTAGAGTTAGATGTTATTATTCTTTTATGTATTGATTGATTGATGTATTGATATATTGTTAGTCGATATATGTATGTGCATTTTATTTTCAGCAAGAACGGTAGGGTAGTGTAACTGCCTACTGTGAAGGAAGTACTGTAGGGTAGTGTTACCTGCCTACAGTGAAGGGAGTAACTTAGGGCTAGAAAAGCCAAGAGCAACATAGTGTTGAGGTGAGCAGCCCAATATATACCCCATCAAAACCCTAAGGCGTCCTCTCTCTCTCAGAAGATCAAAGTCACAGATCACCATAAGATTGAGTTCTGAGGTGTGACTGTTTGATTAGAGGAGCCTAGCTGAGAAGTTTGTTCCCAGGTTGAGTACTTAGTAATAGCAGTTCAAATGTTGTTTTGTATATAGTTAAATGCTTTTATTCTTAACTATATTGATTATTGATTGTTAGTTAAGGTATGCACTATTTTTATTGTATTCAGCTAGTATAGTAGGTCATAGCGGAGAATAGCGGTTAGGCAAGCTAGCCTAGAGCTGAGTACCAGACGTGCTAGGCAAAAGTGGGAAGACGACCCTGAGCCGGACGAGAAGATACTGTTAGAAACATTGGAGCCAGCTGTCAGTCATTGAGTAACTGAGGGGCGTGGTGTTGATTGGCCTATCAGACGATGTGTGGGTTAAGCATCGCTGACCAGTGAGGCGGAGCACTGACTGATCCCGTTACCTGAGACAGTGTGTGAGGTCGGCAGGTATATAGCGGAGCTGAGCCGAATCAAGGGATGTAGTATCCAATTGTGAACGTACCTTTATTTTAGATATTTTGTACCTGAATTATTATTGTCTACATTCTACATGTTTTATACCCTATTCATTTTGTATATATATATTTTATCTATGTAAATAAATATTTCTCTCTGTTGTACACAGAGGTGTTAAGTGTCATTTATGTGTTTAAGTATTGCAGTTCAAGATAGGTATTAATACTTAACACTGGGGGCTAGAGCCATTAATGAATATTACTCCTAGACAACTAGAGCCTAAGTACTCGGTGTCTAATTACCATATATAGACATCAGTCCTCAACAATCCATGGATTGTGTCTGGTCTCAAGGTCGAAAGAGAAAATACAATTAATGTTCAATATACACAACCATCTTGACCAAACCCCAAATTCTACAACCATTCGGGCAACTAAACACGAACTTCAATAAACCGTTTAGGGCAGTGGTTGTGAAACTTTTTGGGGCGGCATAACACAATTCAACTGAAAACCATTTATTGATAGCAAAGTGACAGCACTCAAATTAAACCCAAAATCAAGGGTTGGCTTAGCACAATAACACACACTTGTCTTAAGATTTAAAGAGCAAAATAAGAAAAGAGTTTTCAAAGATGCAACCAAAAAACATGTTCATTACAGGAAATTGATTGTTTTTGGAATTAATTAATGGAATATTTTCAATTGCGTACACACTAGTGCTAAATATAATGCGCACAGATCGAGAATATATTTTTTTTAAAAGTATCTTCAATATAATAAGCACCGCACAGCGCAATAGGAAAGTATTGAAAAGTTCGTTCAATATAATAAGCTCCGCGAAACGCTAGTAAAAAAAAACAAAACATTCTACACAGAGATAAATATTATAATGTCTAGAATTAATTAATTTAATTACAGTACATTCGATCGATCTGAAATTTTGAGAGATCATTTTGATCGTCAACACAAGTCTGCTTCGAATTTTCAGCTTGCTGGCATACGGGGAAGTATGTTAAAAATTGATCCAAAGTTTTTTTCGGTCAACAAGGCATCAACCAGACGCCACGAGTTAATATAAAGAATTAAAAAATGAAAAGAAATGTTAAACTTCTAAAAAATGGACTAAAATCATATGATTTCACTCAATCTAACAAACAGTCTTGGACGAATATTCGCCCACGTCTGGACATTTTATACACAGCTGTGTAACAATGTTTATGAAAATTGACAGTGCCATGTCTTTTCTCAAGTTGTCGGAAATATTTTGAAAGCACGTTGAGCTAACCCAACTACTTCCTAAAGTTTATATCATTCGGATTCATGAAATATTATGTATATATCATATATAAGAAAAAAGTCATTAAGGACCCCAGGACCCAATCGTTGCAAGATGCAAATTTTGAAACAACTGTTAAAATGTTTACAACATGTGTGTGTATCTTTGTGCGTGTGTCTTTATAAGTTGAGATAAGAAAATCATGTCAAAGATAGTTCTATAAGACTATTATTATAACTTAGAATATTTTTAGTTGGATTATTATAAAAATAAAAAAGTTATATTTTTTTTAAATCCCTTATATTAACTTCGAAATATATTCTCTCTGTCGTGATCTCTCAATGTCTTCATCTGTGTTGTTCGTCGTCGGGCGAGCGGGAGAAAACAAAAAGTCAAAAATCCCTTCCCGTGATGTAATCGAGCTGAAATTTTGCACATAGACTCGTGTTGCCTAACAATACATCGTAACAAAATTTCAGATCATTCGAGAATGTACTGTACTTAAATTAATGCATTTTAAGTTTATGTCTATATAACTATATGTAATTCAATTTCACAGTTTGTTATTGCTCGCCTTCCACTTGCCACTTGCATTCACAGCACCCATCGATGACCACACCCCTACCCCCTTTCACCGATTTTATAGCCAGGGTAAATCAGTCAGTTTTATTCTGTAAATGTTTGGCGCGTGGTGCGTATTATATTAAACATATTTATACTTTGATTTCTGTCTCATATATAAGGGATTTATAGTCAAAGACACTGTTTTTACGGGGTTGTTTAATTCTACTTGTAATTGAACTTTGTGTTAACATTTAGAATGATGTAATCGTTTATTTCTAAGAAATATTTTCTGACTGAGTAAAAAGGTATTTAGGAATATGATAATTTACATACAAAAAAAACATTGCCAAAAGTAAATGCAATTGATAGATAGCTAGAATAGTGTTTTTGTACCCCTTATCTTTATACCCCATCTGTTAAGTCTCCTTCAGATATTCGGAATATACGGGAATAGAAGAGTTAAATCAAGTGCATATGGAAAGTCACGTGTGAATCACGAGTTTGATGACTGAGAGGTCACGAGAGTAAAGCGGGAGAAGGTTCGAGAGTTGGAGAACAAGATGTCTGACAGTGTTGATTATGTCTCCACGATGTCAAACCTCAATATTATATTGAGGTATATAGTGTTCGTATTAAAGTTATTTTATTGACATTTGTGCTTTAAGGAATTATTGCACGAAAGGTTGTGTTATGTGAGAACGCCTACAAAACACATATAAAAGTAATATATTACATGGAGCCGTTAAATGTTTCCAATTGTTTGAGAATATAAATTTATCCATAAAACACTCAACACTCAAATAATAAAGATCTTACTACACTTTTGGTCGAACCAAGATTTTCTCGTTTGAACATTTGATGTTAAGTAGGCCTACATTGCTTGCGAACATTGTTATTTTGTTATTTGATGTTATGCAGGCCTACTTTGCTTTCGAACATTGTTATTTTGAAATATGATGTTAAGTAGGCAGACATTTCTTTGGAACATTGTTGTTTTGTTTTTCGTACTAAATTGGCTCACGACGCACAATTCAAATTTTCGTCTTTCATAGATTGAAATGAGGTCATTTTCCCAGGGGCAATAACCCAAATTATTCAAAAATTCCATTTTGAACATATTTTTCTAGGGTAGGGGATGCAATATATTATAGTTTTAAGAAATGTTTAGATTTGTCTCTTGTTCGAAGGCTGCAATAAACATAAATAATAGTGTGTATTACTTTGAAGATGTATACACAGCTGACAATCTGTTCAATTAATGACAGAATAAAGTAATATATAGTTTCCAACAATTTTTGAGAAATATTTGGTTTGAATGTAATCACATACAAGGCTGATAGATTTTTGATATGTAGGTTGAAAGAAATATTTTAATTCGTTTTAGCTATATTAATGAGAAATAGTCTTAGAATTTATTTGATTGCAATCGATTACACAAAAATAACACATACAATATTCAGAAATACCTTTTTAACGACAAATAATATCAACAACACAAACAATTGTATTTACAATAATAAACTCATACGTCATTTCCAAAAAAAATTAAAATACACACATAGAATATGTGGAATCCCCAGAAGATTTTGAAATTCACTTCAATACAAAAATGCTTTATATTAAACATACGACAGAAAAAGAAAATTAAATTAAGTCAGGGAATTCATCAACAAAAACACGCTCCCATTATTAAATGCATAGTAGAAGCCGTTAGAAAGCCAATTACGAAAGTACATTACCACATTATTATTTATTGTCGGATATGAAATGTCAATAACAGTGAATATAGAACACAGCGTACAGTTTCCTTCACCACCACCAAGAAATAATAGTCCAGAATTTTTTTTTATTCATATGATGAATAGTGAAGTCAATAGTACGCTCCCCTTACAAGCTGAGGGGCGTGGGATCTTGCAAACGTTAAAGCATCAATAAAAATGTTGAATGACTATCGCTAAAAAGTCCTCCGCTGACCTGGGCGCTGCCAAGGTGGTGAACAAACACTTCGACCCAGGACGGTTCGACCCTGCCAGTTCGACCACAGGACGTTTCGACCCCGGACGATTCGACCCCAGACAGTTCGACATAGGTCGTTTCGACCCCAGGGTGTTTCGACCCCGGACGTTTCGACCACTTCGTATCTACACCGTATACTTTTTTAATATATTTTTAAAAATTAATTTTAGATATAAAAATAATTTAGCTCAAAATTATTAGCCAATAAAAATTAAATAGTTTGAAATTGTTATTGACAACCAGTCAATATTCAATGCGAATTCCTGATTGTGATAAATGTGCAATTCCTCTGAGGTAGAAGGTCCTTCCAAACTAATCAAACTCCACCCCCACCCCGTCGGGTTTAATCGGACAAAACAAAGGCAATGTGGTCAGACAGTCCTTTCTAAAATTGCCTACATTCTCTGTCCTCTACCCCCCACTTACTCTATTTACCCTAGCCAGCACACGGCTTTCTGTGGTGGTCACTGAGTGTAGCATTCGTAACACTCAGCAACACGGGATTATGAAACCATCGGACGAAATGTAAACAACAATGAAGTAACGTTCAGTCTTGGTTTACGGGTCCAGCAGCTTGAATGCTATTATCTGCTGGGATTCAGTATAAACTATTGAAATTTATAAACTTTAAATACTGACAAATTTGTACGTCTTATTAAAAATCAGTATTTCTGCTAGGGAGGTTTACGCGTGCTATAAGCAACACAAGAAACAGAAGTGAATGCAAAGGGCGCGGGTTTGTAATGTTTTCAGCACCTGCTTTGAGCATGTCGACACTTAAAAAGAAAATGAAATAAAAAATAATTTTTAAAAAAAAGTAAAAAGTTACTTTCGTTGGTTTTTTGTTATCACGGTGAAAACCTTTGAACGACTTAAATATATACATTTTTAAAACCCAATAACAAATTAGGTCCTTTTTAGTTTTGTGTTTCGTTTGGGATAGGAGTTTTTATTAAAAAAATTTAATGGATAATATACCAAACATTAATTTGAAAAAATATTTATTTAAAAAAAAACAAAGAATAAATAAAAACATTTCACAATGTAGAAACGAGAGGGTCGTAACGTCCGGGGTCGAAACACCCTGGTGTCGAAACGTCCTGTGGTCGAACTGTCAGGGGTCGAATTGCCCGGAGTCGAATCGTCCGAGGTCGAACCGTCCGGGGTCGAAACGTCCGGGGTCAAAGTGTCCGTAATTCTGCCAAGGTCTAACCAAGCCCTGAGAATGCTCTATTGGATGCATTAGAACCCTTACGACAACGAGGTTATGTGAATTTAAAAAAAGTAATTAAATATAGTCGTATATTTAGTTGATTGATCTAAAGAACCAGAGCAAGAAAGCATATCGTCTATTTTATTACAATTGCAATGTAATTAAACACTAATGAATTTCAAAATAAGATGTAGAAAGAGAAGTAACACAAACCGTATTTCAATAGTCTTGCAATCAAGAGGCGAAACACATTGACTTAGAAGAACATACATAAAACAGAAAACATGTATGACATCACATAGTGTTCACGGCAAAGATTATAATATTTGTAAATATTTCTTTAAATAGAAAATAGACACAAAACACAAACAACTTTTTTTCATTTTAACACTTTATTCAATAATTTAACTGTCAAGTGTACAAATTGCTTTATAAAACTGCCTTGCTCATTTTACTTAGAAAATGGCAAATTAAAAAAAAAGAAACAAACAAAAAAGAAGAAACAAACGAATATTACTAGAATTTATTGTCGAACTACACTTTTGTAAACTGTTATGAGAAAAGGTTGACATTAAAATGGTTAATTGCTTAATTGTCGTGGACGTCTATATGAAAACGATGCAGTTAGATAATAAAAGTAACTTGGTAGTTTAAACATATAATTTTTGTCTTTATTTGTTTATAATTGTTGAATATACTCAAAGGCCTTGACATGCTTGTTGGGTCACATATGTCACAATTTGTTTCAGAGCATCAAAGTTTGAAGCTTTGAAGACATTTTTAGAACCACTCGCAATGGCCCGGAGCTCAGAGGCTACCGCATTCCCAATACCCACAGCGTTGATGGTAATCCCTTGAGACTTGAGACGTGCGGCAGCTTGTTGGGCTAAGGACAAAATATTAAAAATTAATCCTATTTTATCTTTTACATTAATAAAATGGAAAAATTTGGTAAAGAAATTGATCAAGAAAAAAAGCGTGAAAATTACCAACAATTTTTTTGTTTAAATATTCCGAAATAAATCAAGTTCCACAATTGGACGTTGATGTTTATTACATTTTTAAACATACACGATCTCCAATCCTTTGAACACACACCTTTTAGAAGACTTTGAAATTTTCGATCAAAGAATTAATTACTTCACAGGGAAGCTTCGTTTTGTCATGTTAACTGATTCAAGAAAGAAAACTAACAATAAATATTAACTGTTCTCATCAAATTTCGTTTGAAGCGTTTTTATCGCGAGCTTTTTTAACTTTTATTTTTAAATTAACGTCGATTATACGTTTCCTCACATTTCTATCTTAGGGTTTTGACGGTGTTTATACAAAAAATTTACCTAAGTAAACAAAAAAAAACATTGCGTTAATTCTTTCCCTTTAAGTGATTATTTAATTTTCTTATATTTACATAGACTTCACAATTCAAATTAGGCAGTAAATAATCACATTAAAGAAAAAATAACATTATTTTACACACAAAAAATAGCACTAATGTATTGTGTTGTAAAATCTAGGAATTCTAAATATTAAGAACTCAGAGACATGCAAGATAATATGAAAATAATTATTATATTGATCTGAAATAAGGACAATAACATTTTGAACTCAGTGACCCATAGTGTTATTATTAACATTTTAAATCTCTTACTCTTGGTCGGGTCGTCAGATTGGCCATCAGTGATAACGATGACAGTTTTGAAAGAATTACTGCGGGCACCAGCGGCAGTAGTAAACATTCCAGTGTTGGTGATGAGGTCCAGAGCTGCATCTGTACGTGTTTTGTAACCTTGGTATGGAGTAGCACTCAGAGCCTACAATGACAAATTCATTTTTAACATTTAATAATTTAATTCGGCTGCATAACATAAAATATATTAGCAACTATCAAATAAGCATAATTTTTATTTAAAAGATCAATTGAGTTTCTTACTTTGAATATTTTCTAAATTTTACCGGAATTATATTCCAAAACTTACTAACAAAAACACATGCACTTAAAAAAAAATTATAGTTAATAAGAATGCAGCAAAAGTTAATTTACAAATACAATAATGTAGATATTAAATTTTTACAAAAAATAAAATAAAATGGTTAATATGGATACTTTGCGGAGATCGGCAAAAGATGTGTAGTCTTTGAGGTCAAAATATCTGTCTACAAAAGAGCTGAAAACAACTGCACCGACAAGGACATTTTGCGGGCCGATTTTAAAGTTTGAAATCAAATCAATTGTGAAGTTAATCTGTT
This sequence comes from Ampullaceana balthica, assembly GCA_944989445.1. Lineage (NCBI taxonomy): Eukaryota > Metazoa > Mollusca > Gastropoda > Lymnaeidae > Ampullaceana > Ampullaceana balthica. Next base: position 40,523 of record CALYLW010001585.1, read on the forward strand.
TCTGGTAGTTTTCTGTTCTGATGCTACCAGAGGAATCCATGACGTAAATGAGGTCAACGACTGCCATGCAAGCTGAAAATTAGTATAATATTAAATGTGTGAAATTAAGTTAAACATGTTTACCCCACAAATCATATAAGTGTATATTAAAATAAAAATCAATATAATAATAATAATATGAAGAATAATTTAATGATTTAGAAAGCGAATTATCCCAGAATGCAACTGGGCTAACAGTACTTCACATACATAAAGGAACAATGATCTAATTATCAATTCTTTCAATATAAAACATTCACAACTTAAATACAAGATATGATGACCTTAAGGTAAACATAAGCTAATTTTAACAATTAAAAATTGTTTGATTGTTTTTTAAATATTCTTTAAAATAAAGTTTGATGATATTTGTCATGGTGCAGTCTTAAAGACGTTAGTCCACATAATTTTGTGTTTATCGATTTTCTCTGTCGTAAGTTATTTTATTTTTAACATCAAACACATACGAATATTATATGAGTCAAAGAGAAAAAATAAATGTAAGAATTGTATTAAATAAATTTAAGAAAATTCTAAATTTGTTTCAGTTGTCATAAATTAAACTGCATTCAATTTAAACTCTTAGTGCAAAATGTCTCTTATACGAACTGACTGGAGTCGAACGGTTCAGGGTCGACTCGTACGTGGTGGAAATGCAGGTGTTCCAGCAATACACTACTGCCGCACTTGATGATCTCTGGTGGGATTCCGTCCTGACCGGGGGCCTTGGCTATTGGTAATACCTCAATAGCTTCTTTTAGTTCTACCAGGGTGAGTATGTCGTCCAGTTAGGTCATGAGGGGGAGGCTTTGGATGGCATCGATGGCATCTTGGGTTACGTGATTTTGTTGGGAGTAAATTTCTGAAAAGTGCTCCACCCTTCTGTCCATCTGTTTTGCCTTGTCGCGGATTGTTTCTCCTGTTGAGGACTTCAGTGGGGCTGTGACTTTCTTAGAAGGCCCTGTGGCTTTTTTAATACCATCATACATCCCCTTAATATTACCGGTGTCGGCCGCTAGCTGGATGCTCTGGCAGAGTTGGAGCCAGTAGTAATTTGCACATTGCCTAGATAATCTCTGAGCATTGCTCCTGGCTAATCTGTACACCTGCAGTGAAAGTGGGTTTGCGGAATGCTTGTATTTTTGGTGGGCACTTCGTCTTTCTTCTAATGCAGGTGTGAGTGTGGCAAAGTTGGCCTCAAACCAGTCATAGTTTTTGGTCCTTTTACTTCCGAAGATCTGCATGCTTTGCTGTGGATGGTCTGTCTGAGATCCTCCCACTTTTCCTCGGTGCTATTACCTGGCAGGTCAGGGTCTAGTGAGTTGGAGAGTGCTTGTATAAACTCAGATTTCTTGTCTTGGTGAGAAGTCTTGCTCACATCAATGCAGAGTCTGCCTACTGGTCTGGATCGGTGAGTTTTCTTGGGAAGTAATCTCAGCTTGCAGCATACCAGTGAATGATCTGTATCGCAGTCGGCACTATAGAATGTTCGAGTGAGAAAAACATGTTTCAATGCAGGGCGCCTGGTAATAATTAGGTCCAGTTGGTGCCAGTGCTTAGAGCGGGGATGTCTTCAGGACACTATATGTTGTGGCGTTGTCTGAAAAAAATGTATGGGTGATGCAAAGATCGTAATAAGATCATAGTTCCAGGAGTCTCTGCCCATTTTCGTTCAGTTTTCCTGTGCCAAATCTTCCCAAAGAGATGTAGTCTGCACCCACTCTAGTGTTAAAGTCACCCAACAGTATCACATGCTCATCTTTGGAGATCGAGCTTAGCAGTGAGTCCAACTGGTTGTAGAGCTCGTCTTTCGTCTGCATGGTTGCATTGAGCGTAGGAGCATATGCACTAATTGTGTAGGCGAAGTGAGAGAAGCCTTTCAGTTCCCTGTTGACAGGGTACTACCATCCGCAAGAGGGTTTTTCATGTTCTCTGGCTTCTTCCTCGCTTTTGCCCTTGCCAGAAGAACGTGTAGTCCTTCTCTCTTAATGAACCAGAACCTGGAAAGTGTGTCTCTTGCAAGGTGGCTATGTCTACCTGCAATCTTGCCAGTTCGTTGTTTATTACAGATGTTTTCTTGGCATCGCCGATGTCGTTAAGTTTGTCTGACAGTCCGGGTGTCATATTACGTACATTTCAGGTCCCCAGCTTGAGGATTGGGGCTTTCCTTTTTGTTTATGTATTTATATTTGTATTGGATTGTGCATGAGTTTACAGTCTACTTGTCAGGCATGTGTGCACCCTGAGCCCTGCGCACCCAGTAGGGCAGGCAGACTGTGGCGGTACAACACCTTATTGACTGGGGGCTGCCCAGCTTGAGGCGTGCGGTAGCTGTCCAATGAGCCATATATATCTCTCCCACCGTCGGAAGCAATCCCTGGCGCCAGCTCTACGCCAATTGAGCGGGTGGCTTATAACCAGTCACTACTACTTCCCGTCTTGTGTCGACGCTGAGAGACGAAGCTGGAGTGTCCTCTCCAGGGCACATGCCTGGGCAGGTGGTGTGTAGAATCAGCTGTTGTCGTGCAGCAGCTGATAGGTCCAAGGGAGGGGCAGAGCAAGGACATCTTGGTATCAGCTACGTCACATGAATTGCCAGAGAGACTTTGTAAGCAATGCCAGACTGCCTTCGGGATTCCGGCTCCTGATTTGTAATCGAGGCTTACTCCCCTAGCCTTTCTTATGAGTATGGCCGCTTGGCAGCGGAGGCTTGGAGTCAGAGTTTTCCTTCTCCTATAATTAAATGTATACATAAGTTATAAATATATGAAATTATTTAAATTAGCAAACAATGATTTGAAAGTTAATACATAGACACCCACTACTTTATAACTCGTGATTGAATTAGAAATTCAACGTGTATTTTAAATATAGTGGCACAACAAAATTAATTTTATATATTTGTTCAATAAAAATAATTCAAATAATTTTGATATAATTCTAGTATACATGTTTAATGTAAACATCTTTGATAATAAAATTGTTTCCAATTATTATTGCTTGTCCACATTCCAATAGGATCCCTTTCTGATTCGTGGAATCCCGTTCTAGGTGAATACCTTTCCCTTATATGATTCATGTTAGATTTTTGTAGATTACATTCCAAATTATGATCCCGTTGCGTAATTGTATCCCATTTATAAAGTAAAAGAAGTATCCAATATAAAATACAATACTTTGACGGCATCACATAACTCAGTATAATCTCAGTGCTTAAAGGGATGCCGTTTTTTTTGGAAGAATCTCTTTCTGGTAGATTCCTTTTCTCCACCATTTTCACATTGTTTAATGGAATCTCATATTTTGACGAATTCCATACCTAAAGATGATCCCTTTCCCCTATCGGATCTAATACTTCGGTTTGGTTAATTTACCCCAATATGATCCAATTGAATTATGGGATCCCGTTTCCCTGGGAGATTCAATTTTTGGTTCTCTAACATTATAGCTAAAACCATTATTAATTTAAGTTTGAAAAAAGGCCCCGTTGGAAACCTATTCATCCACGAAAGGCCCTAAACCGAGAATAAGTGAATGAAGTATATAAAAATATATAGTATAATCATAGTCGGGCAAAAATTTGGCTAAAACTTTAAAACATGTCCCAATAAAAAGACTTACAATTAACAGATACATTGCATACAATTTTTTTAAAGAATTTTATAGAATATTTTAAACATTCTATCCCGTAAGGTTTACCAAACTGAAAATCAGTCCGAAACATAATTAGATAAGACCTTAAATTGAATCCAATTAAAATCTTCTATTTTTAAATTGCAGAGACCTAAAGGAAAATGAAATTACAGAATTTTATAAAATATTTCACATCAAATTTCAAGATAATTGCGTCCACAGATCATGACAGATGATCTGTTGGAAAGTGAAGCAGCGTTCAAAAGCCACGGCTTTGTGGGTTCCACGCATTACCCAGCCGCCTAACTAGTGTTAGGTACCTATTCGGAGCTGGGTAACTCAGGGACGCCCTAGGCCCCGGAACAAACCCTTGGCTTCACCTGGATTCGAATCCGTGACCATCGGTACGCCAGTCGAGCGCGCTGCCACTCGCGTCCCGTGGTGATTAGCATTGTAAAAAATAGTATATAAAGTCATTATTTGAGCTTATATTTAATATAAGCTGTGTATCAAAAGGTGAGCAAAATAATTATAAATTAAAGTTTAAATTAAAGACGAGCTGTAAATAAAATTGTATATGACGTCATTGTTTAAAATTATATTTTAATGTTGCAAAAGGGAACGGTGTAAAAAAGAGGATTTGAGGATTTTTAATTATAAAATACTTAGTGTACATTTCAGGAAGTTTAATATTTCTTATTTATCAAACAAGGATAAGTTACTTGGGCTTTTGACCCCTCAAAAAAAGTGAGCGCCATGGGCGCCCTACAAACCCTATTATAAAATACTTTGTGCACATTTCAGAAAGTAATACTTCGAATTTATCAAACAAGGACACGTTAATTAGGCTTTTTTTAAAAAGTGGGCGCCGCAGGCGCCACGGCGCCCCAGTACAATCTAGTAAGACTAATATTACATCAAAGTTTGACAAATAATGGGGATAATACTTACAAATGTGTCCCAGCAAAATAGGCTAAAATTAACAGAGATCCTGCAATGACAAATTTTAGAATTTTCTAAAATATTTTAAATAAACACTAAATAAAATGATATACGGTTCAGCTATCTCATTTTTAGACGTCGTAACTCATGTTGCTCTAGTGTCTACACTCTAAGGTTCTCTTTTTTTTCAAAGTAGTAACTCTTGTTGTTTTGGTGTCTCTTATGCCCTTGATGTTATCTTTCTTTGGCGCTTAATCTGAAGTCGCATTTGACGTTCCTCAGGCATCTCATTCAATTTTGGAAACTTTTTATTAAAATTGATGTTTCATTGTAATTCCAATAAAAATACACAATCGTTTATCTTATTGTATAATAAACAGCATATTTGATATCGGAAGAAATATTTTTAAATATGTTTTTTTAAAAAGATGTATATGTTAAAATTTATATAAAACAATAATGTTACTTACAATCTTGATGTAGCAGTCCTTGTTTACACTGAAGTCGCAGTTGACGTTGCTCAAGGATTTCATGAGATTTTGGGGACCTGTTTTTAAAAGAAAAAAAAATTCATAAAAATCGTGCACGGAATAAAAAATAGTGCTTTCATTAATGGTATTAAATCAATTTAATAAATAACACATCTAGAAAGTATCCTTTAAATTATGCATAAATATATCAGTTTATGTGTTTAAAGGGTAGTAATTTATACTATAAATTATAATAATTTAATATATATATCATATAAATAAATATGATAATTAAAATACTTTGGAAATAGAACGGAGTATACATTATGACGCCTAATTTTTTTTTAATATCTTAACTTAACTTACCTTTAAATGAAAATTTTTAATCTTTTTCTGAATTCTTTGATCAAATCCAAAAGACAGTATTATTCGAAGTTGAAATAAATAGTAAATAATACCCGAACACAAATTAAATATACTAGTTATAATTAAGAAAAATGATTTAAGGGCCTCTTTATAAATTTTGTGAAGTAGTTCCAATTCAGTTCTAGAAAACTTTTTTTGTTTTAATTACGAAACGAAAAAAAAAGAATAAATAAATAAACTTCCGGTTCATTACATCGTAATCGTCGTTGTTTAAAAACAAACCCAAATTATAGTAGAATTCTATATTTGAAGTTGAAATAAATAGTAAATAATACCCGAAAACAAACTACATATAATTTTGATCTTAATAAAATTATTTCAGGCCTTTTATACATATTGTGAAGTGGTTCCAAAATAGTTTTAGAAAAGTATAACAAAAGAATTAAAACAACAGCTCAATATTCTGTTTATATTTCGAGAAAAGTATCGAACGAAAAAGTAGCAATAAACTTCTAGTTCATTTAAAGATTTCGCAAATTAAATATTAATTAAGTAATTAGTTAAAAGGGCACCCAGCCCCAAACAGTGAATGATGTAAAGTCTCTATATATTGATAAAAAGCCTCTATATATTGATCTGGATATTGATGGATATATGTAAAAAATTTGGTTGAGATCCATCAATCCATGTAAAAAAGTATGTGACTCAAAGCCGACCGTATGCATTTACGCAAACAAACTTTGATATACATGTATATACATATATATATATATATATATATATATATATATATATATTGTCACATGTGATTAACATAATTTTGTGACGTAAGGTCACGTGTATAAGAAACGCGGGAAGAAAGGAGCATTTCTATTGGTTGAAAGTGTTGGGCGAACAGTTGTGAGTGAACTTCCGACAAGGAAGGATGTATGGTGTATGCCTCAAGATTTCCACGTTGTATTACCTCAAATTTTTTATGTGTACATCATATATATATTAAAGTTGTTTTGTATAAACAAATTCTTCAGTGGATTATTGTGCTAAAGATTATGTACTGTGAGAACGCCTACATAAAGACTTATATATATTTTATCGTTACACACACACATATATATATATATATATATATATATATATATATATATATAAATAAATATATATATATAATGCAGTCAATCAATATAATTGTTATATTGCCTTTTTGTATAAACTTTAATTTCTAAAATTCCTGCTGCATTTTATATTTAAAAATCTCTCTTAACTACAAAGATCAGACTATGCATTGTGAACATTGAAAAACGTTTAAATATTCTATTTTTTCTTAAATGGCCAGTCCTTGTTGTGTAAAAAATGTTGTAAACTAGGTCTTCTCGGCCTTCATTCAGGAGATATAACGATATCGCACTATAGCAGAATAAAATGCTCTTATAAATAAGTAGAACTTGCAATGTTTGTGGTTGTGCATTTTAAAAAAAAAGAGCTTTCTGGTTATTACACAAATCCATATGTGAAAGTGTACATTTTTAAAATGAGGGTATATCCTTACACCTAATCACTTTTAATACATTACTGCTCGATAGCTTTAATAAAAACAATATATAGCTAGCTACTAATTTTGATTACAAAATTTTTTTGGAGCACGTCATGCATGCAAATAGTAATAAAGGAATTCAATTGAAACTAACTCTCTTGTGAAATAAAATGTGAAGAATGTATGCTGCCTTGTGAAAACAGATTACCTTTCTTTTTAAAGTCGATGTGTCATATTAGCCATGCTCTATCGTTAGCAATTTGTTTCTAAATTCAAAATCAATGAAAATCTGGAAAAATATATAACGAAAAAACTATTTAAAAAATTAAGGCAAACAAACTTACATTTTTCCATACACATAAATGGCATTGGAATGGAACACGGGCCGTCGTTGATATCTTTGCCACTGGGATATACCATAACACAGTCCTCGTTATTGTTGTAGTTATCAGGTTGACTTGTACCCCACAGTCCGTTTAAGTTTGCTGCTGACCCATCACTCCACTGAAACGTGCCTTCATTTTTAATATCATTTGCTCCAATCCAATCTGTAATGCAAAAAGTGAATTGTATTGTTATGGTCCATTACTATAATTCAAACTTCAAAGCTAACAGTGTTTATAAAGTTATATAAAAGTCCATGGAATTTTAGTGCTGTCAATGATCAAATTTTAAACATCTTTAGATAGGTTAGATAAAGCAGGAGAAAAACTTGGAAACCAACGAGGATTGAGGTTATAGTTCAGTTTAGCTAGAATATTCGTATTAGGGCTGTTATCGATTAATTTAAATTTAATCGTTAACTTTTGATAAATTATCGATAAATTAATCGATAATTTCGATTAGAGCCAAAAATAGAAAATTATGACGTCATTAAACTGAACATTTCAAGGGAAGTAACAAAAATAGGTAATTAACTTTAAAAAAATATTATTGAGTTATTTCCCCTGTTTCCCTGGTGTCAGCCATTTTACCAAGTCTTTATTAACTTGCTTTCGTTCCTGTCTGTCAACCATTTTTTTTTGTTTCTGCCTGTCCACATGAATGTATAAAATAAATTTTAATATTACGCGGGAGATGTTTGTACGTAAAAAATATATATATAAATTATTATTAATTATTAATAATTAATTATTTATTACTAAAATTTGTAATATTATTTTCTTAAATTTTAATCGATCTTGTATCGATTCAAATTATTTTAATCGATTTATCGATAAAAATTTTAACGATTAATCGAGAAATTAATCGATAATTTCCACAGCCCTTCTTCGTATATATATTAATATATATTAATACTTGTGTAAGTAAGTATTTTATGTATATTAATTATTTTTTAAAGTTACTTTACGTTGACTTAATTAAATGGGTTAAGATGAATTTAGATGCAAATATATGTGTTATTTTAATTGAATCATTCTTAAATATTTTTTCCTTAAAAAAATTTAGTTTCAGAGGAAAATTTATAACGATGATCTTTCTATATTTTATACTTGTCAAGAACTATAGAATCAAAAGATGTCTTGTGCTCGACAAGGATTTCGGTTTGACAATAAAATATTAGCGTAAATAGATTCTGGCCTGACGGAATTGCAATAAACTATTCTATATTTCTTACTTGAGGTGAAAAAAATGCAATTTAACTTAAAAGTTAAATTTTAATGAAATAAAAAAGAAAATGTTATTAAATCAAAACGAAAATAATTAAGTTATATTGAGTATTTAAAACTTACAAGTGGACGGGAGGCCAAATCTGGAATTGTCTAGCTGAAGAAATTCATCTTTTGAATTAACCTGAGCGAGTACACCTCCTCCAGGAAGAGACTCACAGTATTTCTTAAATAAAAATTACCAATGGAATTTAGTTTTCCCTGCAGTATCATTTATTTCAATTTTTTTTAAAAAAATGTTTTATTTTCAAAAGATTTACCTAATTCTGAATTAGCTGTTAACATTAACAAAGGTACATATCAATTAACGATGACAAAATGTAAAGAAACAAACACAAAAAAGGGTTAAAAAACATATTTTTTAAAATAATTTTTAAAGTTATACATTTTATAACGTCTTTAGTTAGATAGCAGTTACCTCAGCTTCCTCCCATGTTTTACTTTTAGTGAAGTATTTAAAACATTTTCCATTTATGGACGATGCGCCCCTCCAAGAGCAAGCAGCTGTTAAAAATAAAAATTAAAGCCTGAAGATAAGTTTTCGGATTTTTGTTTTTTTCTGCTTCATTTAATATCATGACAGTGAGATAAAAACTTTATAATAAACCCATATAAATCTCCCTAACCCCTGGGGAAAAAAGACAATCCCGCCCAATTTCCCTAATGTTACTAATTCTTTGAAGTAATCAATATTGCTACAATTTGGGGGAGAGATTAAAATGACATAAACAAAAACATACAAGTTACGATTCTAGAACTTAAATCACTTGCGTGAATTTTGTGTGACAAGCACAGCTAATCAAGCTACAAAATTAGGCTCCGTGCACTGACTAAATATTACTATTGTCTATCTGACTTGCTTTCATTACCATGGCAAAATACACCCTATGTCCTAGACTTTACAACTATTACACCTTACATTATACGGAAGTAAAATCTTTTTATTTTTAATTTAAATTTTGGGAGAAGCAATGTACAATTGCCACATCTGTTGTGGAAAGCTTGGTAAACGTAGAAGCCCTGACTACAACGTAAACCAAATTAACTATGACAACGGTTGAGCAATAAAGTATTTTGGCGAAAATAATCCCCTTTTTTTTATAGAAAACTGATTGGTAAGAAAATGAAACGAAAAAAACATCCTACAAAATTGCGCTAAATGAACTTAAAATTCAGTCCCCATACCCAGAACCAGGGTCAAAAACGATTTGGATCTCTCGCTTTTAAATGTCCTAAGCTAGGAAGACAGCCGCATGAGCAGCGATTAATAAGGCTAGCCTAAAGGAGCTAACTACACACCAGTCTCTGAAAGTCATTATCACTTCTAGAGACATCGTGTTATGCCTTCACAGACTGTATCTTTTATACTGATTGATACACCTAAAGGGCTATGAGCGTAGATATATCTGGTCTGTGTTTGTCGGTATAAATTTGCCTTGACATTGACCTATAAGTAAAGATAAAATTTTGAAAGATTATCTTTTCGATATATCAATTTGTGCAGCCCACCACATCATATCTCTCTGGGTCTCAAGTACATATTTAGTCGATGTGGAAAGCCCATTTCTAAGAGTAGAGGGCGCATCACTGGACCTTTGAAGAGTCGACCATTAACGTTTCCCACTTTATATGACGAAAATAACACCAGAATACCAAATCATATATCTTCTTTTTTGAAGGAGCATATGTAATATATCACCCTTATGGTGAATAAGTTCCAAACTATTTTAAGCTCATCAGTTATTCGTTAGCAAAATCCTAACTTATTTTTGGTAAATTTAAGTTGACTGTATAAACCTCGGCGCTCATCACTTTTCTTAAACATTTATTTGACAACATAATTATTGGAGATGCAATTTAAGGAATTTGATTAAAATCTTACTCATTTGTAAAAAAAATGTGCATGCCCATTTTCGTGAAGACTAGCAACAAAGCCCGTAAAAAGGACGGGAATAAGTGTAGGGTGACCTGCGAAGTTCATGGTAGGACAAAACAACATCAACTGACTTCAAGATGAAAATGAAACGTCACCGGTCATCGTTTCAACCAGAGGATTTTTCCAGACACCCAACAGCCCCCCTCACACCATAGTCTGTCTAGAGACACTACCTCCACCAACAGTGCAGTCTGTCCAGAGAACATACTCCTCTCCCCACAGCGCGGTCTGTCCATAGACCTTACCTCCCCTCTATACGCCGTGGTCTGTCCAGAGACCCTACCTCCTTCATCCACACTGCTGTCTGTCCGGAGTCCCTACCTCCCCCACACTGCTGTCTGCCCAGAGGCTCAACCTCTCCATTACCCCGTCTGTCCCGAAACAACACCCTTTCCTCAAATGCTTGGGCTGCCCAGAGACCATACCTCCTCGCCCAACAACGCGGTCTGTCCATAATCCCTATCTCCCCCTCTCACACCAAGGTTTGTTCAGAGACTCTACCTACCCCACAACGCCGTCTGTCCGGAGAACCTTCCTCCCCCCTGCACACCGTGATATGTCCAGAGATCCTACCTTCCCCCACAAAGCGGTCTGTCCAGATACCTTATCTCCCACAATCACACTGCTGTCTGTCAAGAGACCCTACCTCCCCCCCAATGTGGTTTTTCGAGAGTCCCGCCGTCTCGACAAGCCATACATGTGTATCACGTCAACAATACTATACATTATAGTTATAATAAATAATCGGTAAAAACAAAGTTTTTGACTATAAATTCCATCGCGAACTGCTCGAAATGAAGTCTTTGAAAAAAACTGAGCCAAAAAATTCCATTTGAATGTCCGGTAAATTTGTTCAATATGGAAATGAGATTTGATTTTTCTCTGCTAGTGATTGGCTGTAGGAGTCTGTTGGAGTTTGAGGGACCAATCGGCTAACGAGGTACGCACAGACAACTGCCTTTTCTCATTATAATAGATTTTATGCTGCCTCGTGTAAACATATTACCCTTTATTAAGTCGACATGAAACATTAGCCATTTTCTGTCGTTAACATTTGGGTTCTTAATTTGATATACATGAAAATCTTGTAAAATTCTATGAAAACAATATATGAAAAATAAATGCAATAAAACTTACATTTTTCCTTACACATAAATGGCATTGAAGTGGAACACGGGCCGTCGTTGATATCTTTGCCACTGGCATATACCATAACACAGTCCTCGTTATTATTGTTATCAGGTTGACTTGAGCTCCACAATCCGTTTAAGTTTGCTGCTGACCCATCAGTCCACTGAAAAGTGCCTTCATTTTTAATGTCATTTGCTCCAATCCAATCTGTAATGTAAAAAGTGAAATGTATGTTTATGGTTCATTACTATAATTCAAACTTCAAAGCAAACAGTGTTTACCAAATTATATAAAATTCCATGTAATTTCAGTGCAGGCAATGATTATATTTTAAACTTCTTTAGATAGGTCAGATAAAGCAGGAGAAAATTTTGGAAACCAACGAGGATTAAAGTTATAGTTAAGTTTAGCTAGAATTTATCTTATATAAATATATATATATACATATATATAAATATATATATAAATATATATATATATATATATATATATATATATATATATATAAACTTTATAATTTGAAAGTCACGTCTGTCCGTGACGCTATGCGAGGTAACTCCCGATAAAACATATATATATATAGACGTAAGTATGTTGCTTTCGAGATTACCAAAATGTGTTTCAGGCTATAAAATATTGAGACGTGACGTCATTATTTGAGTTTTTATTAATGTGTGAAGGGAACGAAGTATAAAGAGCCATGTTTTATTTGATGTGATTAATATTATTATTTTTTTTGTATTAAATGTCCGTTTTTGTGTATGTGTCTTTGTAAATATTGTGTACGTATTATAAATTTAATTTTCTGTATCAATGTATAACATTTGTTTTTTCGGTTTATGAAATTTACATCTGGTTGTCAAGTTTCGATGCGTTTTGAACTACAAGGCCATTATTTATTACTACAAATGAAAGTTGACAACTTATGCTTCAGTTTAGCGTTTGGTTGTTTTTTCTTTTATACACTTTGAGATTGCATACTTGTATGTTTAAAAAAATAACATACTTAAAAATCGGACTCCTCCCCCCAATAGTTTTTTTTATTGTTATTTACATGTAATATTTTAATGCGTCTTTGACTAATTGGGAATAACAAATATTTTCTTTTAATTAAGAACTGGAAGGGGTGTTGACTTGACAATAATGAAAACGTTTATCAGAATTCCTAAAACGTGTATGTAAAATTGTATATACCTGAAGATACTTTAATATTTTCCTTTATCCAGTGATTAACTTTACTTCAAAGGTTTCATGCAAAGGAAATAGTTCGTTGTTATTCATATTTCTAAATCGTTACAATGTTTTATTTACATGTTTTTGAGAATGTAAAGTTAGAAATGTATGGACCAATGGGTGCATTAACTGACAAGTCATAATATATCTATGAATTACTAACACGTTTATATTAAATTGTAAATATGATTAACATTTTATAATTTAATCTTTTCTGTTATCCTGTGACAAACTTTGCTTACTACGTTTCATGCAAAATAAATATTTCCTTGTTATTAACATGTGTAATAATTACATTTAATTTTTTACATGTTTTGGTAATGTTGTGGTAATAATGTATGGACAAATGGGCGAATAAAATGACAAGTAAAAATCATCAATGAAGCTTAAACTGCTTCAAATCACAGATGTGCTTGATGTGGATCACATTACAGTCACATAATTTATTTTTAACGCACTGTGCTGTATTATTGGTGCACACTATTCAATGCTGCAAGTTAATGCCCTGCTGACTCCTCAGCAATATTTGTTAATACTTTCTTCTAAATTTCTTTGCTGTATTATCACCGTATGCAGTTTGTAATTCACTATGCATTTACTATTATCCTGATTATATCATTATTATTCATGCAAACTTATATAATGCGAAGCCTAAGCTTGGAGAGTTTCTCATAACACATATATTCGTATATATAATCAAAATATATACTCTGCTATGTCCGTTCGTAACGCTATATTTTAGAAAGCGCACCGCTAAAATAATAGTCTTGAAAAAAATACTGCAAAAAAAGAAACAAAAAACAAAAAAAAACAGAAAAAACGCTATTTTCAAACGCATAAAATTGTTCAATATGGAAAAGATATTTAATTTTTCTCTCTTGGTCTCCTACATTTTCTGTTTATTTACTAATCGACTTTCAGGCAAATGGGACAATTTAAAAAATTGAAATATATCCATTTTGAAAACTTCCGTCATTTTTGAAAGGTAATACACTAGTATATATATATATATATATATATATATATAATACTTATGTAAGTACGTATTTTATGTTATTGTACTGATAAGTAATTAGCCGAAACGTCTACTGTAGTGTTAGTTTAAAATTAAAGCTCAAATTTAGTGTTTTTGCACAATTTGTTTGTGTATTTTGTATTATATTTAAAAGCTTTATCGCAGTCCCACTCTATATGCCCAAGGGACTCAAACTTCTTTGTTACTTTTAGGGCCTTCTCCCTTAGGCTGTCAATGAACAGGTGTAGCCGCGAGACTGTGGAGGTTTGAAATTGGAGTTTAGAGATATACATATATCTATATATTTATATAAATATTCAACTAATATTTTTTAAACGTTAGTTTAATTTTGCTGTATTAAAAGGATTAGTATATATTTAGATGCCGAATAAATGTATTATTTCAAATGGAGCCTTCTAACATATTTTTCAATATTTTTTTTCAGGTTAAGAGAAAAACTTATAACAACGATCTTTCCATATTCTATCCCCGGGGGAAGGGGCGGACCTTTACGGGGTCCTCTGGATAAGTAGGGTGCATGAAACCCGAAATTAACAGTCCCGAAGAGGGACGTCGAAGTCCCACTAGGGTTACCTAAGCAAGTATACAGATGATAACAGTCACTGCACGAACGTAGACGGGGCAACGTGGTGGAGAATGCCCCTGTCAATGACTAAAACCATTGTACCCGTTGAGGGTCGGGTCATCCGAAGCGACTTTTTAGTCCCGCTTTCTAGCTTTTATCAGTGAACGGCACTCTTTAGGGCCAGGTGGGCCAGTAAAATACTAGAAAAAAGTGCCGTGAGGAACTTTGGTCGGACGTCAGCTCTGAGGAGACTTACCCAATGAGTATGCCCTTATCCAACACTATGGGTTTGGTTATTGCGGTTGCCCGCACCTGCATGGGTGGTCTACAGTGATGTTTCTCCCTATCTTGCCACAGTCCTGGGTAATTTAGACCCGGATTCTGTTCCGTGGTGGCGCCGCAGCTGTGGCGGGTTGAAGTAGGAGTTAAACTCCAAATCAATCCTTTAGGGTGGAAACTCCCATTGAGAGGCAAACTAGGTAGACTTTGTGAAGCTGACATCTGCTCAGACTACCCCCTCTTTTAGGGAAGCGTCTCGGGGCTGTCCCCGTCGGCTAGCTCCCATCGGGGGAGGATAGAAAGTTGCCGGGGAATATCCCCGAAGGGTTCTATAAAAGTATTAGTGATTCAGGGCCTTTTGACGCCAACTCAAATGTCACATAACCTAACCTTTTCAAGAACTGGAGAATCAAAAGAAGTGTGATGCTGGGCGAGGATGTCGATTTAACAATAAAATATTAGCGTAAATAGATTGTGGCCTGACGGCGCTGCAATAAATTATTCTATAAATCTTAATTGAAGTGAATAAAATGCATTTGAACTTAAAGAGGCAAATATGAATGAAATTAAAGTAATTTTAATAAATCAGTTCTAAAATAATTAAGTTATATTGAGCATTTAAAACTTACAAGCGGACGGGAGGCCGAATCTGGAATTCTCTAGCTGAAGAAATTCATCTTTTGAATTAAACTGAGCGAGTTCACCTCCTCCAGGAAGAGACTCACAGTATTTCTAAAATGTAAATTACCAATATTATGTACTTTTACATACAACACCTTTTATTTAAAAAAAAATCAACGACAAAAACACAAACAAACAAAAATACCCATTTATGTTTAAAAAAAAGATATTAAGCTAATTCTGACATAGTGAAGACCATATGCATTCTAAAGTTAGCTGTAAACATTAACACAGGTACATATCATTTAACATTGACAAAATATTAAGAAACAAACATAATAAAATAAAGGTGGACAAAATAAAAAAAATTAAAATCGTTTTTTAAATATATATTTTTAACGTTATCTGTGAGATAGCAGTTACCTTAGCTTCGTCCCATGTTTTACTTTCAGTGAAGTATTTAAAACATTTTCCTTCTATGGACAATGCGCCCCTCCAAAAGCAAGCTGCTGTTAAAAATAAAAATTAGAGCCTGAAGATAAGTCTTTAGCTTTTTGTTTATTCTGCTTCATTTAATATCTTGAAAGTGAGATACAAGCTTGATAATAAACACATATAAATCTCGCTAGCCCATAGTGACAAATGATAATTACGAAAAAATAACAATCCCGTCCAATTTCACTAATGATACTAATTCTTTGAAGTAAGTAAAATAGCTAAAATATTGGGGGGGGGACTAAAATGACATAAGCAGAAACATACAAATTATATTGCCAAAACTTATATCTCTTGTGAGAATTTTGTGTGACAAGCACAGCTAATCAAGCTACAAAATTAGGTTTGGTGCATTGACTCAATATTACTCACTTGTTTTCATTACTATTGATAATTATACACCCTTTGTCCCATCTTTTACAGCTGGTACACCTTACACACGACTTGGCAATATACAAAAGTAAACTCTTTTTTAATAATTTAAATTTTGGGAGAAGCAACGTAAAATAACCACATCTGTTGTGGAAAGCTTGATAAAGGTCGAAGCCCTGACTACAAGGCAAACCAAATTAACTATGAGTACGGTTGGGCAATAAAGTATTTTGCAGAAAGTGATCATTTTTCTTTTTAGAAAACTGATTGGTACGGAAATGAAAACGAAAAAACAATCCTTCAAAATTGCGCTAAATGAACTTAAAATTCAGTCCACATACCCAGGACCAGAGTCGAAAACGATTGGGATTTCTTGCTTTTAAATGTCCCCAGCTATGTGAGCAGCGATTAAAAAGGCTAGCCTAAAGGAGCTAACTACACACGGGTCTCTGAATGTCATTGTCACTTCTAGAGACATCGTGTTATGCCTTCACAGACTATGTTTCTCGTACTGATTGATACATCTAAAGGGCTATGAGCGTAGAAATATCTGGTCTGTGTTTGTCAGTATAAATCAGCCTTGACATTGACCTATTAGTAAACATACAATTTTGAAAGATTATCTTTTCGATATATTGATTTTGTGCAGTCCACCACACCATGTTTAGTCGATGTGGAAAGCCCATTGCTAAGAGTAACGTCTGCAGCATTGGAACTTTCAAGAGTCGACCAATAACGTTTCCCACTTTATATCACGAATATGCAGAAGTGGTCATTGAGGAAAATAACATCAGAACACCAAATTTTATATCTTCTTTTTTGAAGGAGCATATGATATATCACCCGTATGGTGAATAAGTTCCAAACTATGTTAATTACATCAGTTATTCGTCAGCAACATCCGGAGCTCATCACTTTCTTACAAGTTTATTTTGACATCATTCTTGGAGATGCAATTTAAGTAATTTGATTAAAAACGTACTCATTTGTAAAATGTGTATGCTCCTTTATGTGAAGACTAACAACAAAGCCCGTAAAAAGGACGGTAATTAGTGTAGGGTGACCTGTGAATTTCATGGTAGGACATAAAAACATCCACATCAACTGACTCCAAAATGAGAATGAAACGTCAACAGTTGTCGTTTCAACCAGAGGATTTTTCCAGACACCCAACTCCCCCACCCCACACCATGGTCTGCCTTGAGACCCTAACTCCCCCAACAGTGCCGTCTGTCCAGAGACCCTACCTCCTTCCCCTAACAACGTTGACTGCCCAGAGACAAACCTCAGCTATACCCCGGCTGTCAAGAGTCCCTAGTTACCCCTCAAAATCGTAAGCTGTCCAGATACACTCCCTCATCCCCCAACAGCGTGGTTTGTTTTGAGACCTTACATCCTTCCTCCACACTGCTGTTTGTCCGGAGACCCTACATCCCCACCAACACCACTGTCTGTCCAGATAATCTACCCCCACAAAACGCTGTCTGCCTAGAGACCCATCCGCCCCCTACCACGTCTGTCCAGAGACGATATCTCACACTCCAAAACGTGGGCTTTCCAGAGACCCTACCTCCTCCCTCCACAACGCGGTCTGTCCAGAGACCGTATCTCCCCCCTCTCACACCAATGTTTGTCCAGAGACTCTACCTACCCCACACTCCTGTCTGCCCAGAGACCCTACCTTCCCCTCCACGCCGTGGTCTGTCCAGAGATCCTACCTCCTCCCTGCACACCGAGGACTGTCCAGAGACCCTACCTCACCCTATATTGCGGTCTGTCTATAGACCTTATCTCCCACAAACACACTGCTGTCTGTCCAGCGACACTACCTCCAAATCACTGCGGTTTGTCGAGAGACCAGCCGTCTCGTCCAGCCATGCATGTGTATCACGTCAAAACACTATACATTATAGTTATAATAAATAATCGGTAAAAACAAAGTTTTTGACTATAAATTCCATCGTACACCGCTCAAAATGCTGTCTTTGAAAAAAAAACTGAGCCAAAAATATCTCCATTTGAATGTACGCGTAAATTTGTTCCATATGGAAATGGGATTTGATTTTTCTCTGCTAGTGATTGGCTGTAGGAGTCTGTTGGAGTTTAAGGGACCAATCGGCTATCGAGGTACGAACAGACAACTGCCTTTTCTCATTATAATAGATTTTATGCAGCCTCGTGTAAACATATAACCCTTTATTATGTCGATGGGAAACATTAACCATTTTCTGTCGTTAACAATTTGGGTTCTTAATTTGATATACATGAAAATCTTGTAAAATTCTATGAAAAAAATATGTCAAAAATTAAGGCAATAAAACTTACAATTGTCCATACACATAAATGGCATTGAAATGGAACACGGGCCGTCGTTGATATCTTTGCCACTGGGATATACCATAACACAGTCCTCGTTATTATTGTTGTTATCAGGTTGACTTTGACCCCACAATCCGTTTAAGTTTGCTGCTGACCCATCAGTCCACTGAAACATGCCTTCATTTTTAATATCATTTGCTCCAATCCAATCTGTAAAGCGAAAAGTGAATTGTATGATTATGGTTCATTACTATAATTAAAACTGAAAAGCTAACAGTGTTTAGAAAGTTGTTTAAAAGTCCATTTCATTTCAATGCAGGCAAGGATTATATTTAAACATCTTTAGATGAGTCAGATAAAGCAGGAGAAAACTTGGAAACCAACGAGGATTTAAGTTATAGTTATAGTTAAGTTTAGGTAGAATTTATCGTATTTATATATAAATATATATATATATATATATATATATATATATATATATATATATATATATATATATATATATATATGCAATGTATATATATAAATATTAGGGCTGCAGAAATTAATTGTACGATTACATTTTTTAACGATTAATCGACCCACCACTTATAAATGTATTGGAAGTCAAAAAGTAAAATATTGTTGCCGATAATTATAAACTTATTTCCGGACGATTACACGAAAATTTTCGTTTAAACTATTCACGTAAGTGAATGTTTTAAAATGTTGATAAAGGTTATTGTGTCCATTGAGAGAAATCGTTTGCTATCATGCAATTTTCCCTCTACGTCTTAGCTTCGTTGATCCGTGTGAAAAGTTTTAAAAAAAACTTGTGTGAAAAGTAGCACAACGTCCATTTTTGTGTGCAATATTTTACAAAATTTGCAGCTAGGTGAATCTAAACTCCTGCGTGGGGTCGGTCAAATGTCTCTCGCAGTGGCGCTGCTTGAAGTGAATATTGCTACAATGGTTCTAAAACACTGCTTCCATTACACCTGCAAACGAAACATCCACTACATTATCAGAAACTTTAGTTAAGACAATCTAAAGCTATGTGTACGATTGTTCAGCTCGTCTGGTTATATTGTCAATAAGACCCGCTCATCATTTGAACCTAATAATTTCAATACATTTGTCTGTTTGCGTTGTTGGTTAAATGGTGTCATATAAAGAATACAGTTCAGTGTTATCTCGATTTTCGACAAGTACGTTTAATAAATGTCACTTATGACAACATACATTTCAATTTTTGGCTTTATTGTTCAAAAGTTAATGATTAATTTGCATTTAATCGTCAACAGCCCTAATATATATAAATTTTTATATACATATATATATCTATATTATAGTTACTCCCCACAAGGGTAATCCTATTGTGCCATTATTCAGCCCCTCGCTGGTATCCAGGATAACGATGGTGGATAATGCGTCCATCAAGAGGTGTAGTCAATTCAAACGCCCTGCTATAGTCGAGACAGGGGTGACAATGCGACAAGAGCGGGGGAAAGTTGAAATAACGACGAGAGTAGCAATTCGCTCATTCAAAGTCGGTGACAAAATTAAATTGTCCGACTCCGTCAACCAAGCGTGTCGGGAAAACAAAAGCAAAAATTGTAGTCGTAATCAGTTCGTTATCAGCAGGAAATTCAATGACAATTTGTTCGAAATCAGAGAAGGACAGACAATGAAAGTCATTCATCTTGAAGGACATGTCAGTATGAACCACTGTGACACTTATACACCGAAATAGAAGTTGAAGATAATTAATAATTTGTGTGATAGACGATTAGATCAATGTTATTCCGGAGCAGTCAAAGCTATCATAGACAGACGAGAAGATTGTGTTAAAATCTAGGTACTTCAAATGAAAACTGAAATTACATTAGCTTTTAGTAAATAGTTGTGATTCGAAATGCAAATATTTCCTGTGTTTTCAAATGTTTTTTACATGATTTTCCCAATATCTGAAATTTTCAAATTGATTTTAATTAATGGTTTAGGAATTTGATAATTGAAGTGACCATTAAGGCGAACGTATTTTTTTTAGGTAATTTTGTTATTATGCCTATATTGTGAGATGTTAAAATTTTAAACAAATGTTTTTGATGTTGCCGAACTATGGTTACACTCTTAATGCTAACTGCATTCTGTTCAAATGCACCTTATTTTAATGAATGATAGTCGTGATTGAGAGTTGAACAACAAGGTATCTTACACAAATTGACACACTGCATACGACACAAGATTTGACAGACATGGAGAGGTTGACACAGAAGTTATGGTGTAGGATAATAATTGTTGGGTATATGGGAGATCAGTTGTTGCGGTACACACACAAGTTATCGTCACTGTTAAATCGTATTTGAATAGTGCTGAGAGTCTTAGTCACCTAAAGCTATTTGAAGACAATTAAACATAATGAGATGTTACGAAATGTCGGGACGACATTGTTTTGTAAACAGGGTGTATTGTGGAGTGTAGTACCTCGGTTGAAATAATTGAGAACCTTGGTTGAAATATTTGAGAAGGGAGTTGACGTAAGTCCGTGCTTATAGAACAATGACCGGAAATGAAATTATTCCGGCCTTCCCCATTACCACCCACGGAACGTCGGGGTCATTCCCGGAATGTGAAGCGTGTTCTCAGAACAATTACCGGAAACGAAAAGATTCCGCCCCCTCCCCCAACCAACGAAACGCCAAAGGGGTGTAAGGTAGTGTAGAACGAGGAATGTTTGCTAGAGACAGGAAATCAAAAATTAGTGTGCCATGGACATGGGTAAGGGTATGAAAGACTGAAAATTTTATTGCTCACACCAAGGGGGCATTCTCGAATGTCAGCCACATACTTTGGGCAAGCAATATAATGAAGGGACGGTAGGAGACTGGACAGAATAACCCACTCCAGCGTAAGCTGACGGACAACGAGCGACTTTACCCACTACAGGAGAACGACAGGCAGTGAGAGAGAGAGAGAGAGAGAGAGAGAGAGAGAGAGAGAGAACGAGTGTTGTAGCCAGAAGTAATGCCTAACAAAGAGAAGACTTGTTAGAATTGAAGACGCCTTTGCTTTAAGTATTCGAGTTGAAGAGTCAAGCAGTACTAATGAGCCTTACAATATATATTTCGCCTAAACGACGATGTCCAAACGAGCATGACGAATGGCCCTCTGATTGTCGCTGGGGTCGACAGATCACAGTTGGCAAGCGTGGTGTGATGAAAAGAAAAGTAAAAGGGGGGGGGGTGGTTGCATCAATGCTTCTTGAGTTCACTTCCGTTGTTCCATCTGACAAAAACATATGGTACGTAGTGTAGTGGTTATAATATCCACATTACAAGCGAAAAGTCGTGGGTTCAAGCCCGAGAGGGAACAATTTTAAGAAAAAAAGTTACTTTTTTTTACCATTCTTTTCACCTTTTTTTTGTTGCAAACATGACTACCCTCACTAGGGTCAGCAAACCATATTTAATGGTTGGCAAGGGGTGATAGTAAATGGCGGGGGGGGGCAGGTAAAAACAACTACTGTGCACATATCTCCACGTGTACTCGCTTTTATTTTATTACTTCGTCCTGCTGTTTATGTTCGTTCTCTCACCCCCCATCCCGCTCTTTGCACTATTTATGATGAGCAAGTCTGCGCATAAGCTTCGTCGTATGTCGTATCTTGTTAGTGTATTTTTAAATTACAAATACATATATTATTTCAAATGGAACATGCTAACATATTTTTCAATATTTTTTGTAAGGTTAAGAGAACAAATTATAACAACGATCTTTCAATATTCTATCCTTTTAAAGAACTGGAGAATCAAAAGATGTGTGGTGCTGGGCGAGGATGTCTGTTTGACAATAAAATATTAGCGTAAATAGATTGTGGCCTGACTGCGCTGCAATAAATTATTCTATGAATCTTACTTGAAGTGAAGAAAATGTATTTCAACCTAGAAAGGTGAATATGAATGAAATTAATGTAATTTTAATAAATCAATACAAAAATAATTAAGTTATATTTAGCATTTAAAACTTACAAGTGGACGGGAGGCCAAATCTGGAATTTTCTAGCAGAAGAAATTCATCTTTTGAATTAACCTGAGCGAGTACACCTCCTCCAGGAAGAGACTCACAGTATTTCTAAAATGGAAATTACCAATGGTATGTACTTTTACATGAGCATCTTTTATTTAAAAAAAAATAAATAGAAAAAAATTTAAAAACAAATTATTTCTTTAAAAAAGATTCCCCTAAATCTCACATAGTAGTGTAGACCATATACATTCTAAAGTTAGATGTAAACATAACGCAGATAAATATCATTTAACGTTTACAAAATATTAAGAAACAAACAAAAAAGTAAAGGGGGTAAAAACAAATTTTTTAAAATCTTTTTTTAAATTATACATTTTATAACGTTTTTAGTTAGATAGCAGTTACCTCAGCTTCCTCCCATGTTTTACTTTCGTTGAAGTATTTAAAACATTTTTCATTTATGAATGATGCACCCTTCCAAGAACAAGCAGCTGTTAAAAATAAAAATTAGTGCCTGAAGATAAGTATTCGGCTTTTTGTTTATTCTGCTTAATTTAATATCATTAAAGTGAAAGTTTTATAATAAACCCATATAAATCTCACTAGCCTATAGTGACAAATGATAAGTACGAAAAAATAACAATCCTGTTCAATTTCAATAATGTTACTAATTCTTTGAAGTAAGCAATATTCTAAAATATGGGAGAAAGACTAAAATGCCATAAGCAAAAACACACAAATTATGATGCTAGAACTTAAATCACTTGCGTGACCTTGTGTGAAATTCACAGCTACTCAAGCTAAGAAATTAGGTTTGGTGCACTGACTCAATATTACTAATGGCTATCTGACTTGTTTTCATTACTATTGCAAAATACACCATTTTTCCTAGCCTTTACGACTGGTACACCTTACACCCGACTTTGCATTATACAAAAGTAAACTCTTCTTTAAATCCCTTATATTAACTTCACCGCCGTCTCTGTCTGTCGTCATCTCTTTCTGTCTTGGACGGGCGGAAAAACGAAAGTAAAAAATGACCCAATTACCGTAAAGCCATCAAGCTGAAATTTTACACGTGGATTCGTGTTACGTAACAATGCATCGTATCAAAATTTCAGATCGATCGAACGTACAGTTATCAAATTAATGCATTTTTAGTGTATGTATATAAACTATATGTAGCGGTTGCTATTGTTTACATTTTACGGGTCACTTGACTTCACACCAGCACTCGGTGAACACATCTCGTGTTTGAACCAGGTGTACTAGCGTGCTTTTGTTTACATTTTACGTGCCATGCCGAGCTAGGTCCAGCGACCGGTGACCAGACCTTTCACCTCTCCCACCCCCACCCCCCGTTATACAGCAGGAGTTAAGACAGATTCAGTCTGTAAATGTTTGTCGCGTTTGAAAATAATCAATACAGTTAGTAATGTCTCATATATAAGGGATTTATAG
This sequence comes from Ampullaceana balthica, assembly GCA_944989445.1. Taxonomy (NCBI): domain Eukaryota; kingdom Metazoa; phylum Mollusca; class Gastropoda; family Lymnaeidae; genus Ampullaceana; species Ampullaceana balthica. Next base: position 64,630 of record CALYLW010001585.1, read on the forward strand.
TCAAAAACTTTGTTTTTACGGGTATGTTTTATTAAATCCATTATATTAGCTTCGACGCCGTCTCTCTCTCTCTCTCTGTTTCTCTGTCTTGGGTTCGCGGTCGGTCGGTCGGGAGAGCGGAAAAACAAAGTAAAAAATGACCAACTTCCCGTAAAGCCATCGAGTTGAAATTTTGCACACGGACTCGTGTCACCTAACAATGCATCGTATCAAAATTTCAGATCGAACGAACGTAGTGTAATTAAATTAATGCATTTTTAGTTTATCTCTATACGAGGTATGTAATTCAATTTCACGGTTTATTTTTATTTTTCACGTGAGTTTGAGGCACCAATCGGTTATCGAGGTACGCAGAGATAGCTTCCTTTTCTCATTATAATAGATTTTATGCTGCCTCGTGTAAACATATTACCCTTTATTAAGTCGACATGAAACATTAGCCATTTTCTGTCGTTAACATTTGGGTTCTTAATTTGATATACATGAAAATCTTGTAAAATTCTATGAAAACAATATATGAAAAATAAATGCAATAAAACTTACATTTTTCCATACACATAAATGGCATTGAAGTGGAACACGGGCCGTCGTTCATATCTTTGCCACTAGGATATACCATAACACAGTCCTCGTTATTATTGTAGTTATCAGGTTGACTTGAAGCCCACAGTCCGTTTAAGTTTGCTGCTGACCCATCAGTCCACTGAAACGTGCCTTCATTTTTAATGTCATTTGCTCCAATCCAATCTGTAATGCAAAAAGTGAATTGTATGGTTATTGTTCATAACTATAACTCAAACTTTAAAGCTAACAGTGTTTATAAAGTTATATAAAAGTCCATGGAATTCAGTGCATGCAATTATTATATTATAAACATCTTTAGATAGGTCTGATAAAGCAGGAGAAAATTTTAGAAACCAACGAGGATTAAAGTTATAGTTAAGATTAGCTAGAATTTATCGTATATAAATATATATATATATATATATATATATATATATATAAATATAAAATACTTATGTAAGTACATATTTTATGTTATTGTACTGATTAAAACATTAGCCGAAACGTTGCTGTCGTGTTAGTTTAAAAATAAAGCGCAAATTTATTGATTTCTTTGCAAAATTTGGTTGTGTATTTTGTACTTCATTTAAAAACTTTATCGCGGTCCCACACTATATGCCTAAGGGACTCAAACTCATTATTTACTTCAAGAGCCTTCTCCCTTAGGCTCTCAATGAAAGGGTGTAGCCGCTAGACAGTGGAGATTTGAAATTGTAGTTTAGAGATTTACATATATATATATATATACACACACATATATATATATATACACACACACACATATATACATATATATATATATATATATATATATATCTAATGTATATATATA
>CALYLW010001585.1:67102-182238 GCA_944989445.1 Ampullaceana balthica
TGTAGTAGAATAACAATATTTAAAATAAAATACATCCACTAAATCAATTTTTCAATGTGATTTGACTCGAGAACCATATTATTGCTTCAATGCGGCTCTCAAAACATTGGCTTAGATGCTGGCGTAGTGGGACCAAGTAGGGATAATGGGACCAAGCAGCGTAGCGGGACCAAGTGAGGATAATGGGACCAATTAGAGATAGTGGGACCTGGTGGGGATAATGGGACCAAGTGGGGATAATGTGACCAAGCAGCGTAGTGGTACCAAGTGGGGATAATGGGACCAAGTGTGGATAATGGGACGAAGCAGCGTAGTGAGACCAATTGGGGATAATGGGACCAAGCAGCGTAGTGGGACCAACTGGAGATAATGGGACCAAGCAGCTTAGTGGGACCAAGTGGAGATAATGGGACTAAGCAGCGTATTTGGACAAAGTGGGGATAATTGGACCAATCAGTGTAATGGGGCCAAGTGGGATTAATGGGACCAAGCAGCGCAGTTGACCAAGCGGCGTAGGACTAAGTGGGGAGGGACTTAAAGTGACCATAGGACTGTATGAAATTATAGTTAAATTGCAAATAAGTATATAAAAGACACATATTCTATCCTTGGATACAAAGGATAGTTTAAACAATTTGAAAAAAAACAAGTTGTTTTAAAAACAACTTTCGATATTAGGTAGTAGTAAAAAACAATCATATAAAAGTTGTGCTTATTCTATAATGTGATATCTAAGTTATTTGACTAAAACAAATCAATTTTAAACCTTTTTAGAAGTCTTTTATAGCAAGCTTCCCCACTCAACCATTTTTTCCCCTAATCCTGGCATTAAATGAAAGTTTCGTCCCTTGTTTCTTGCATTTACAATTATTTTTTTACATCAAATATAGATTTTTAAATTACTTTTTTAAAATAAAATTATTTTTGAAAAAAGTGTTAAATAAATTGTCTTTATGAATTTAGATGAAGGCTAAAAAATAAAAAAAAATAAAAAAAAATATTAAAAAAAATATTTAAAAAAGTAATATTTTTAAAAAAGTTGGAAAAAAAAAGTAAGTAAAAAAATGTAGATGAGTTGACAGCTGAATAAAAAATCAATATTCATTCAGAGCCAACACCAACGGGCAGACGATCAGCAAGGTTCGAATGCGGGCAGTAAGTTAAAAGACTTTTACATATCGCAAACAGATGTCCGTCCGCCGTGAGGAGCAACACGCGTTTGAATACATCCATTTACCGGCAGATGAATGCGCCGGCCGCCGAATAATCCGTCACACCTTCTACCGGCGCACGGCGGCACATGAACTGACATGAAATTAATTCAATGACATGTATAATTTCTGAAAAATGTTTCCACCTAAGTCAGATGCTATCCTAACGGCATTAATAGTTTACTCTTTATTACAGGGATGATTGTAATGTGTCGCATCTGATGCATGGATATATTAAGATATATTATCTCCGTTCAGTTCTGTTTAGTCAACCGACTCCAACCAATTATCGATTTCTCTAGAAAACTAAAGAAATACCAGGTAATTAATTACTACGGTAATGTATATTGTTCCGGAATTATCATTAATCTTTACAATACAGAAAAGATATATTTATTAGTTTAGATCTTTCAATACATTAGATCTTTCAATACTTTAGATCTTTCAATACATTAGATCTTTCAATACTTTAGATCTTTCAATACATTAGATCTTTCAATACATTAGATCTTTCAATACTTTAGATCTTTCAATACTTTAGATCTTTCAATACATTAGATCTTTCAATACTTTAGATCTTTCAATACTTTAGATCTTTCAATACTTTAGATCTTTCAATACTTTAGATCTTTCAATACTTTAGATCTTTCAATACATTAGATCTTTCAACACTACATATATTACAGTACTGCAGATATTTTAATACCACATATATTTAACCTTAAGATCATTCACTACTTCAGATCATTCACTATTTCAGATCATGCATTACTTCAGATCATTTATTACTTCAGATCATTCACTACTTCAGATCATTCACTACTTCAGATCATGCATTACTTCAGATCATTTATTACTTCAGATCATTCACTACTTCAGATCATTCACTACTTCAGATCATTCATTACTTCAGATCATTCACTACTTCAGATCATACATTACTTCAGATCATTTATTATTTCAGATCATTCACTACTTCAGATCATTCACTACTTCAGATCATTCATTACTTCAGATAATTCATTACTTCAGATCATTCATTACTTCAGATCATTCATTACTTCAGATCATTCATTACTTCAGATCATTCATTACTTCAGATCATTCATTAATTCAGATCATTCACTACTTCAGATCATTCATTACTTCAGATCATTCATTACTTCAGATCATTCACTACTTCAGATCATTCATTACTTCAGATCATTTATTACTTCAGATCATTCATTACTTCAGATCATTCACTACTTCAGATCATTCATTACTTCAGATAATTTATTACTTCAGATCATTAATTACTTCAGATCATTCATTACTTCAGATCATTCATTACTTCAGATCATTCACTACTTCAGATCATTCATTACTTCAGATCATGCATTACTTCAGATCATTCATTACTTCAGATCATTCACTACTTCAGATCATTCACTACTTCAGATCATTCATTACTTCAGATCATTCACTACTTCAGATCATTCACTATTTCAGATCATTCATTACTTCAGATCATTTATTACTTCAGATCATTCACTACTTCAGATCATTCACTACTTCAGATCATGCATTACTTGAGATCATTCACTACTTCAGATCATTCACTACTTCAGATCATTCATTACTTCAGATCATTCACTACTTCAGATCATTCACTATTTCAGATCATTCACTACTTCAGATCATTCATTACTTCAGATCATGCATTACTTCAGATCATTCATTACTTCAGATCATTCACTACGTCAGATCATTCATTACTTCAGATCATTCATTACTTCAGATCATTCACTACTTCAGATCATTCATTACTTCAGATCATTCACTACTTCAGATCATTCATTACTTCAGATCATGCATTACTTCAGATCATTCATTACTTCAGATCATTCACTACTTCAGATCATTCATTACTTCAGATCATTCATTACTTCAGATCATTCACTACTTCAGATCATTCACTATTTCAGATCATTCATTACTTCAGATCATTTATTACTTCAGATCATTCACTACTTCAGATCATTCACTACTTCAGATCATGCATTACTTCAGATCATTCACTACTTCAGATCATTCATTACTTCAGATCATTTATTACTTCAGATCATTCATTACTTCAGATCATTCATTACTTCAGATCATTCACTACTTCAGATCATTCATTACTTCAGATCATTCACTACTTCAGATCATTCATTACTTCAGATCATGCATTACTTCAGATCATTCATTACTTCAGATCATTCACTACTTCAGATCATTCATTACTTCAGATCATTCATTACTTCAGATCATTCACTACTTCAGATCATTCACTATTTCAGATCATTCATTACTTTAGATCATTTATTACTTCAGATCATTCACTACTTCAGATCATTCACTACTTCAGATCATGCATTACTTGAGATCATTCACTACTTCAGATCATTCATTACTTCAGATCATTTATTACTTCAGATCATTCACTACTTCAGATCATGCATTACTTCAGATCATTCACTACTTCAGATCATTCATTACTTCAGATCATTCATTACTTCAGATCATTCACTACTTCAGATCATTCACTACTTCAGATCATTCATTACTTCAGATCATGCATTACTTCAGATCATTCATTACTTCAGATCATTCACTACTTCAGATCATTCATTACTTCAGATCATTCATTACTTCAGATCATTCACTACTTCAGATCATTCATTACTTCAGATCATTCACTACTTCAGATCATTCATTACTTCAGATCATGCATTACTTCAGATCATTCATTACTTCAGATCATTCACTACTTCAGATCATTCATTACTTCAGATCATTCATTACTTCAGATCATTCATTACTTCAGATCATTCACTATTTCAGATCATTCATTACTTCAGATCATTTATTACTTCAGATCATTCACTACTTCAGATCATTCACTACTTCAGATCATGCATTACTTGAGATCATTCATTACTTCAGATCATTTATTACTTCAGATCATTCACTACTTCAGATCATGCATTACTTCAGATCATTCACTACTTCAGATCATTCATTACTTCAGATCATTCACTACTTCAGATCATTCACTACTTCAGATCATTCATAACTTCAGATCATTCATTACTTCAGATCATTCATTACTTCACTAGTATATCACCCGTCAAAAATGACGGAATCTTTCAAAAAAATACACATCAGATTAAAAAATAACGTAATACAGAACTTTCATTTATTTTATTTATTTTTATTTGATTCATTTATTTTCATATTGAACAATTTTATGGGGAACGTTCGAAAAGTGTTATTTTTGGTGCAGCACTATAATACAAAATCGATCACAGCGCCACCTAACATAATTACAAATTTCGCAGCGCCACCTAGTTACATCCATACATACAGACAACGGGAATTATGTATATTGATGATTCACTTTACCGTATGAATGTAACCCGAAGATTTATTCTAAAGTAGGAGGACCAACTGAGTCACGTTTTGTTGTTTACGTACCAAGTTGAAGACTCTCTCTATTTCCCGCTCACTCTCTCTCCCTCTTTCTCACTCTCACTCTCACTCTCTCTCCTCCCCCTCTCTCTCCCTCTCCCCCCTCTCTCTCTCCCTCCAACTCTCTCTCTCTCTCCCCCCTCTCTCATGAGAGACAATAAGTTTTATGGAAGCTCTTATTCTCCGATAGGTTTGTCTCACTAACTCAGTAATAGGATTGGCTGTCAATCACAACTCAATAGGGTGACACACTGCAGGGCAATCAATTCTTGTCTTACGATCTCGTCTACAAGACGAGAACGAGATCTCGGCCTGCTGTCTGTCTTTTGGTGGGGCAATTAATCCCGGGGAGCAAAACTTACAGAACACCGGGCCGATGTCAACTTGGGGTGTTGTTTTTAACAGAGCACCGGACTGATGTCAACTGGTTGGGGTGCAGTTCTTGTAGATCACCGGACGGCTGTCAACATCCAAGAGGACCAAGCTTGATCTGATAGTAGTTGTAAGACGTACTACTACCGTCAACCGTCACAACCACGAGTTGTAGGCAATACACGACCAACGAGAGTTATTTGTACTGAATCACTCACACTGTCAATGGCGGATGTAAAAATGGGTAACTTTAAAAAAAAATGATTGAAACCTTACAGTTCACTAAAGTTTTGAAATGTAATGAAGTACTCTCACACAATCGTGAAGCGCGGCAGGGGGGGGGGCATACCACACACCACACTACGCGCGGCCGCGCGAGAGGAGCGATATGCTCGGTTATCTTTAATACTCGTTAGGAACGTAGGACCCACTCTCCCTCACATATAAGAATGGGGGGTGGATGGAGGACAAGGAGTTTAGGAGTGGATTGAGGACAAGGAGTTTAGGAGTGGATTGTGGACAAGGAGTTTAGGAGTGGATTGTGGACAAGGAGTTTAGGAGTGGATTGAGGACAAGGAGTTTAGGAGTGGAATGTGGACAAGGAGTTTAGGAGTGGATTGTGGACAAGGAGTTTAGGAGTGGATTGAGGACAAGGAGTTTAGGAGTGGATTGAGGACAAGGAGTTTAGGAGTGGATTGAGGACAAGGAGTTTAGGAGTGGATTGAGGACAAGGAGTTTAGGAGTGGATTGTGGACAAAGAGTTTAGGAGTGGATGGAATGGATGGAGGACAAGGAGTTTAGGAGTTGATGACATTTCATTTTAAACAAAAAACATATTGCATTATTTTTTTAAAAATGTCTTGTCTACTTTATTTCCATCTTGTAGATACAGGAAAGTTGGCTAAAATCCATGTTTGACGTTTTGATTTAGTCAATGTGCTCAGGTCACTGTACTCTAATGATCGGTCAAATGATTGGGTAAATGAACGGTAAAATGATTTGGTAAATGAGTGGTAAAATGATAGGGAAAATGAGTGGTAAAATGATAGGGAAAATAAGTGGTCAAATGATTGGGAAAATAAGTGGTCAAATGATTGAGAAAATGAGTGGTCAAATGATAGAGAAAATGAGTGGTCAAATGATAGGGAAAATAAGTGGTCAAATGATAGGGAAAATGAGTGGTCAAATGATAGAGAAAATGAGTGGTCAAATGATAGAGAAAATGAGTGGTCAAATGATAGGGAAAATGAGTGGTCAAATGATAGGGAAAATGAGCGGTCAAATGATAGAGAAAATGAGTGTTCAAATGATAGGGAAAATGAGTGGTCAAATGATTGGGAAAATGAGTGGTCAAATGATATGGAAAATGTGTGGTCAAATGATAGGGAAAATGTGTGGTCAAATGATATGGAAAATGTGTGGTCAAATGATAGGGAAACTGAGTGATCAAATGATAGGGAAAATGAGTGGTCAAATGATAGGGAAAATGAGTGGTCAAATGATAGGGAAAATGATTGGTCATATGATAGGGAAAATGAGTGGTCAAATGATAGAGAAAATGAGTGGCAAAATGATAGGGATAATGAGTGGTCAAATGATAGGGAAAATGAGTGGTCAAATGATAGGGAAAATGAGTGGTCAAATGATAGGGAAAATGAGTGGTCAAATGATAAGGAAAATGAGTGGTCAAATGACAGGGAAAATGAGTGGTCAAATGATAGGGAAAATGATCGGGAAAATGATGGGGAAAATGAACGTTCAAAGTTTGCTTCGACGAGGCAGGTGGTGGATAGGAGAGATCAGTTTATCGAAGTCGAGTCATAAACCATATTCTCTTTTATTGTTAGAAAAAATGTTAATGATATTTTTATTTTTGAAAATAAAATTTAAATAAAAAATATTTTTAGTTTTGAAAATAAAATTTATTAAAAATTAATTTAAACACTCAGAAAAATATATTTCAAAAGAATTTGTATCATGATGCAATAAGAGTGTAGATCATAATTTGACCTTTGTTTCATTTAATTACAGCACAAAAGATTTACCCCAAATTTTTTTTTCAAAGTATGAATTATTATTTAAATATTTAAGTATTTGAAGTTCGTAGATTTTGATTTTTGCTCCATTAGAAAACTCTCCTTTCTTCTGCACAGATTAAAAAAATAACTATTCTAGGGAACGAACAGAAGGGGAGTAAAACAAACCCACAATTATTTGAGCTAATGAATGCTTGAACTTGGAACTAAGTTCGAGAATCGTGGTTTGAAATGCTGGGAGTGTGCACTGAATGCGAGAATCGAATTTCTCCTATATCCGTGTTCCTATTCATTATAAAGGGAATCTCCGTATTTGATAAACCAGTGCAAACTTACTCTGGCAAACTGCTTATTAAAGTATAAGCAACTAGATACGCCCAGCGGCGTAACATGCGCCGCAGAGTTGCTCATGGATAGTGCAAAGAAAAAGGGGGGGGGGAGAACGGACACAAACTACTGCACCAATAAATCAAAACAATGCGATTGAATATCAGTGGGGGGAGGGGAACCTCCGACGCATTGTTGGTCTCGAGACTTTAGCACTAAGGTTATCTACCTGCCCAGCACCCTTAACCACCCTAGCTTGCCAACCATAAACTGTGATTCGTCGACCCTAGCGAGGGTCAGCCATGTTCGCAAAAAGGGGGTGGGAGAAGAACGGGCCCAAACACACATTTTTAAAATTAAAAAAATAATGTTTTCGCTGGGGCTTGAACCCAGGACCTTCTGCGTGTAAGGTGGACGTGATAACCACTATTCTGTGAAGGGACAACGCAAGTGAACGCAAGACCAATAGTTGGTCGACCCCAGCAAGGGTCATTCGTCATGCTTGTTTGCACATACTCGTGTTGGTGAATTATATATATAGATATATACAAGGGCATCAGCATCAAAAACCAAAAACAATCCCTCACGGCGGGGGAGTGTCCCACAACTGTAGACATGTGAAACTAGGACTCTTTAGGACATTATGCTAGTTCACTGAACCACTTCCAAGTAGCAAGCTGGGATCGAATCGGATGAAATGACAGGGCAAACTTCGAGAGACTCGAGTACTTGCGAGAGAAAGTCTCCAAATAATGCGTGTAAGTAGGATTTAGTCTGAGATACACTGGTAAGGACATATCAACTCCTAAAAAATATGAACATCTCAAATATGAACACCTCAAATATGAACAGCGACCCCGCAGACTTAAAAAAGAGCTACTTAGAAATCACACTCAACGCTGCTTGTATTTTCTTTAACACGACTCCTATTGGTGAGGCGGAGCCTCATAGCGCTCAGTAGAACGGCACACAAATCTGATAAAAAATAACAGAAAGCTGCCAGGATGATCTGAAACCCTCAAACTGACGATCAGATCAGAGGCGTCGTTAGAGTTGGCGTCAGCTGGTACGGTAGCTCATGGTGTCAACCCCTCACGACTTTCCCCAAACACCTCCTTCAAGTCTGCCAGTGCCAAATATCGGGAACTATCATAATTTTACATTTTGATGTGACGCCTTTTGGTGGTGTCACCCGGTGCAGTCCAAGCCCCCGCACCCCCAAGGGACGCATGTAGACCTGATCATTTCTTTTCAGAATTGCAAACAGCCTTACAGTCAAACTGTAAACTCACCCAAATACCGCAGTACCGAATTCCTAGTATGTTCAGCACTTGATGCATTTTTACAAATACGACAGGGTATCACTTGATGAATATTAAAATTAAAATTTAATGAATTAAAAAATGAAAAAAAAAAAAAATGTAAAAGAAAATGAAAAAAAATAAAAACAATGAAAAAATAAGAACAAAAAAGAAAAAAAAAAATAAAATAAAATAAAAAAAAAAAAAAAAAATAAGAAAAATAAAAAAAAAGAGAGAGAAATAGAAAGCAAAAGAAAAAAAAAAAAAAAAAAAAAAAGAGGTGGGGATTGAAAAAAAGAAAAAAACAAAGAAAAAAAAAGAGATAAAAAAAAAGAAATGTTGAAAAAAAAATAAAAGATAGAAAAAAAAAAAAAATCATATGGAACAGACGTCCGCCCACACAAAACTGCCTGCCTAAACCCCAACCAAAACCAATGTCAAAAACCACTCCACTCTCCCCTCCCCCAGCCCCCCCACCATCCCCTCCTCCCCCCCCCCCCCCCACCCCCTCTCCCCACCCCTCCCCCCCCACCTCCCTCCCCCCCCTACCCCCCCTCCCCCCTACATCCACCTCATCCCCCCCCCCCCCCCCGCCCCCCATCCCCCCCCCCTCCCCCACCCTCCCGCCCCTCCCCCCTCCCCCCCCCCCATCCCCCCCCCCCCCCCCCCCCCATCCACCCCCCACCACCCCCCCCACCCCTCCCCCCCCCCCCCTACCCGCCCCCCCACCCCCCACCACCCTCCTACCTCCCCCTCCCACCCCCCCCCCCCCCTACTCCCCCCGCCCCCACCACTCCACCACACGCCCACCCCCCTCCCCCACCTACCCCCCCCCCGTCCCACCCCCCCTCCCCCCCCCATCCCCCACCCCCCCCCCCCCCACCCATCCCCCCACCCCACCCCCCCCCCTCCCCCCTCCCCCACCCCCCCCACGCTCCCCACCCCACCACCCCCACCCCCACCACCACCCCCACCACCACCCCCACCCCCCCCACACCCCCCCCCCCCCACCCCCCCCACCCCCCCCCACCCCCCCCCACCCCCCCCACCACCCCCACCCCCACCCCCACCCCCCCCACACCCCCCCCACCCCCACCCCCCCCACCCCCACCCCCCACCCCCCCCACCCCACCACCACCACCACCACCCCCCCCACCCACCCCCCACCCCCACCACCACCACCACCCCCCCCACCCCCACCCCCCCCACCCCACCACCACCACCCCCACCCCACCCCCACCCCCCCCACCACCCCACCCCCACCCACCCCCCACCCCCCCCCCCCCATCCCCCCCCGCCCCCTCCTCCCCTCCCCCCTCCAACCCCCCCCCTACCCCCCCCCCCCAATTCCCCCTCCACCCCTCCCACCCCCCCCCCCCCCCCCCCCCCCCCATCCCCCCCCCCCCCCACCCCCCCCCCCCCCCACCCCCCTCCCCCACCCCCCCCCCCCCTCCCCCCCCCACCCCCATCCTACCCACCAACCCTCCCCCGCCCCCACACCCTCCCCCCCCCCCCACCGCCCCTACTCCCCCCTCCCACCCCCCCCCCCACCCCCCCCACCACACCGCCCTCCCCACCCCCCCCCCCCCCCCCCCCCCCTCAACCCCGCCCATCCCCCCCTCCCCCCCCCGCACCCCCACTCCCCCCGCCCCCTCCCGCTCCCCCCCCCCCCCCCCCTCCCCCCACTCACCCCAATCATCTCTCCCCGCGCCCCACCATGCCACGATGATAAATGTACCAAAACTAAGCCAACACTAAACCCACATTCCCCCAGTGCCCAAATCCCCCATCCCACCCAAATACTCCTAAAAAGCCAACTATCACCAATACCCTCTAATCACCCTCCTAGTGTCCCGACGATCAAAAACCAACTACCAACATAGCCGGCACCATCAGATCCCTGTCACCGTCCCCACCCACCATCGCGCATATTGCGATCCTGACAAATCTGCTCCATATCCAGTCAACCCTTATACGACCTCTCAACCCCACTCAACATATTGTATACCACTTAGCACCAACAAATCGTTGGTAATAAATGCGAATCTGTGCGCGAGCCCAAATATTAAACATCTTAGATAAGGAAGGAATCACAAACTTAGTACATGCAAACCGAAAAGATAATTTGAAACACAACTTAAATTACAACTGAAACCCTCCACTGTTTATCATCTACACTTTAACATAATTTGTGTGTTATTTTAAGATTTACTTGATGTAAGTAGCCAATAAAATTGATAATGAGTAAATAAATACTTTGTTTTCAAGCTAGAACTATTGTAAATATAAAAATCTGAAATAAAAATAATTGATGATAAAGAAGTAATTACCAAGCTGAGTAGGTCGAAAGAGATGAGTTGAGCCGTCCCACTGGTAGATTAAAACGTTTGCCAGTTAGTCTGCGAGGAACTTTGTCTCATTGAGATCTTCAGCCTTGGTTTGAATCATTTATAGAATTTCTTACTGCCCAAAAATGCCACAAACAATACGAAATAAAATATAATAAAAAATGTGTTTTGTTTTTATGCCCCTCCATTGACCAAATTTTAACTTTGTAACAGTTTTGTCAAGTCCACGCGTGTAACTTGTGGGCGGGAATATCAAATATATTCTGTCAAGGAAACAGCTGTCAGGTGTCAGACAGGGATCCCCATAATCTTTTTGGCGGGGCATTTGAATGGAAATGTTGGGAATAAAATTATGAGAGGGAGGTCAGGCTATAGTCATGAGAGGGAGGTAGGGCTATAGTCATGACAGGGAGGTTGGGCTATAGTCATGAGAAGGAGGTAGGGCTATAGTCATGAGAGGGAGGTAGGGCTATAGTCATGAGAGGGAGGTAGGGCTATAGTCATTAGAGGGAGGTAGGGCTATAGTCATGAGAGGGAGTAGGCTATAGTCATGAGAGGGAGGTAGGGCTATAGTCATGAGAGGGAGGTAGGGCTATAGTCATGAGAGGGAGGTAGGGCTATAGTCTCTTGAAGGATTTCTTTTCCATTGATTTCTTGTTATTCTTAATTTATTTGTCAAATTGTTATTTTTCGTCACATAATTTGCTCAAAGTATGTAAGCTGTTGGCGGATATATTCAAGATATTTAGAGTTGTTGTAAGGTATTAAAATTAGGAGACAAGAGACGCGTATCTTTCAACAATTGTCAAGTAAAACGTGTTGGTCGTGAAAAGAAAGATCTCCGTTATGGGTCACCGACAAAACGGCCCCGGACAAAACGGCCCCGACAAAACGGGCCCGACATAACGGCCCCGACAAAACGGTCCCCGACTAATAGATGGACTAAAAGTAAAATTTTCAATCAAATATTAAATTCGTATTTTTACTCACCTATTCAGTGACAGGTTTGCCCATAATAAACAATAATAATGACATCAAAATAGTGAATTTAATATTAATAGCCTTTACGCGAAATGGTACCAATCGCGGCTGTTTGTTGACAAGAAACAATATAATAACATCACAAGATATATTTTTTACAATTTTACCACTTTATTTAAGGGTGAAAAGGTTGATAAAAGCTTAAAATGAAAAAAAATTAAGTTTTTGTTGAAAAATATTAACAATTTGTCTGGGGCCGTTTTGACCGGGGCCGTTTTGACTGGTCACCCTCTGTTATGTATCAGACGTGGTGTTTAAGTGAAATCTAGTTTGATAATTTATTCGTCTTCTAAATTTAGAGACTTCAGTAAAACTTACAAGTCAATACCAACATGACAGACCACTTTTCTTTTCAATACCAACATGACAGACCACTCTTCTTGTCAATACCAACATGACAGACCACTCTTCTTGTCAATACCAACATGACAGACCACTCCTCTTGTCAATACCAACATGACAGACCACTCTTCTTGTCAATACCAACATGACAGACCACTCTTCTTGTCAATACCAACATGACAGACCACTCTTCTTGTCAATACCAACATGACAGACCACTCTTCTTGTCAATACCAACATGACAGACCACTTTCTCTTGTCAATACCAACATGACAGACCACTTCTCTTGTCAATACCAACATGACAGATCACTTTCTCTTGTCAATACCAACATGACAGATCACTTTCTATTGTCAATACCAACATGACAGATCACTTTCTCTTGTCAATAACAACATGACAGATCACTTTCTTGTCAATAACAACATGACAGACCACTTTCTCTTGTCAATAACAACATGACAGACCACTCTTCTTGTCAATACCAACATGACAGATCACTTTCTCTTGTCAATACCAACATGACAGATCACTTTCTCTTGTCAATACCAACATGACAGATCACTTTCTCTTGTCAATAACAACATGACAGATCACTTTCTCTTGTCAATAACAACATGACAGATCACTTTCTCTTGTCAATACCAACATGACAGATCACTTTCTCTTGTCAATAACAACATGACAGATCACTTTCTCTTGTCAATACCAACATGACAGATCACTTTCTCTTGTCAATAACAACATGACAGATCACTTTCTTGTCAATAACAACATGACAGATCACTTTCTCTTGTCAATAACAACATGACAGACACTCTTCTTGTCAATACCAACATGACAGATCACTTTCTCTTGTCAATAACAACATGACAGATCACTTTCTATTGTCAATAACAACATGACAGATCACTTTCTCTTGTCAATAACAACATGACAGATCACTTTCTCTTGTCAATAACAACATGACAGATCACTTTCTCTTGTCAATAACAACATGACAGACCACTCTTCTTGTCAATACCAACATGACAGATCACTTTCTCTTGTCAATACCAACATGACAGATCACTTTCTCTTGTCAATACCAACATGACAGATCACTTTCTCTTGTCAATACCAACATGACAGATCACTTTCTCTTGTCAATAACAACATGACAGATCACTTTCTATTGTCAATAACAACATGACAGACCACTTTCTCTTGTCAATACCAACATGACAGATCACTTTCTCTTGTCAATACAACATGACAGATCACTTTCTATTGTCAATACCAACATGACAGATCACTTTCTCTTGTCAATAACAACATGACAGATCACTTTCTCTTGTCAATAACAACATGACAGATCACTTTCTCTTGTCAATAACAACATGACAGATCACTTTCTTGTCAATACCAACATGACAGATCACTTTCTCTTGTCAATAACAACATGACAGATCACTTTCTATTGTCAATAACAACATGACAGACCACTTTCTCTTGTCAATACCAACATGACAGATCACTTTCTATTGTCAATAACAACATGACAGATCACTTTCTTGTCAATACCAACATGACAGATCACTTTCTCTTGTCAATAACAACATGACAGATCACTTTCTCTTGTCAATAACAACATGACAGATCACTTTCTTGTCAATAACAACATGACAGATCACTTTCTCTTGTCAATAACAACATGACAGATCACTTTCTCTTGTCAATAACAACATGACAGATCACTTTCTCTTGTCAATAACAACATGACAGATCACTTCTCTTGTCAATACCAACATGACAGATCACTTTCTCTTGTCAATAACAACATGACAGATCACTTTCTTGTCAATAACAACATGACAGATCACTTTCTCTTGTCAATACCAACATGACAGATCACTTTCTCTTGTCAATAACAACATGACAGATCACTTTCTCTTGTCAATACCAACATGACAGATCACTTTCTCTTGTCAATAACAACATGACAGATCACTTTCTCTTGTCAATAACAACATGACAGATCACTTTCTTGTCAATAACAACATGACAGATCACTTTCTCTTGTCAATAACAACATGACAGATCACTTTCTTGTCAATAACAACATGACAGATCACTTTCTCTTGTCAATAACAACATGACAGATCACTTTCTCTTGTCAATACCAACATGACAGATCACTTTCTCTTGTCAATAACAACATGACAGATCACTTTCTTGTCAATAACAACATGACAGATCACTCTTCTTGTCAATACCAACATGACAGATCACTCTTCTTGTCAATACCAACATGACAGATCACTCTTCTTGTCAATACCAACATGACAGATCACTCTTCTTGTCAATACCAACATGACAGACCACTCTTCTTGTCAATACCAACATGACAGACCACTTTCTTGTCAATACCAACATGACAGACCACTCTTCTTGTCAATACCAACATGACAAACCACTCTTCTTGTCAATACCAACATGACAAACCAATTCTCTTGTCAACGAGAAGCTAAACAATATTCAGCTGTTTACTACACTTGTTATATTATGGTTGAAGAAACATCTGATATAAATGTTTTATATCTGAACATTCTTCTGATGAGTAGATGTTCAAAATACTCGATATACGCAAGTAGATAAAATTATTATTCAAAACGCGCCTAAGTGAATTAACACGTGCTATCAGACTGTACAATTAATATATTTTTATTTATGCAAACTTACACAAATAAAATGTAATATATTTTCCTTTAAAAATAACATGGACATATTTTTGAGAACTATTAAATATTTGAGGACCTTTGAATCGGTGTTGAAAAACCCCACAAGTTGCAGACGAAAGATGGCAGGTCTCAAAAACAACTATCAGCGCCATTCTTCTTTACAACAGGAAATGATGAAAGCAGTCAATATATATAAAGCTCAGTTGATGTTTTTATGTTTGTTTGCTTGGTTTTACCAACTCTTAGTGCCACAATCACTGAAAAATTAAAGAAATGGACAGGGACCAGATTTTTCTGGACGGTTCCTTTTAAAATGCAGATGATTTTGGTATAGTTTTTGAGTTTAGCCCTTGGCTTGAAAGCCGTAAATTAATTTTAAAAAAAACGTAAAAAAACCAATCTTTTGACTATAAATCCTTTATTTACGAGACATAACTAAAAGAATGTTCATTATAATACGCAGCGCAAGACCATCCAAAAATACAAAATTGTAGTTTTGTGTCGTAAAACATGTTTAATATAATGCGCACCGATCAGGAATATGTTTATAAAAAGTGTTGTCAATGAAATACGCACCTTATTGCGCGACAGGAAAGGTTGTTCAATATAATACGCACCACGACACTATAGCAAACATTATTAACATGTTACATAGAGATAATAATAATAATAATAATAAATTGATTATTTATATAGCGCTGTATCCCAGTAAGGAACTGGGCTCACAGCGCTTTACATGAAAGAAATAACATACTTATAAGTATTAAATTAACTTTCATATCACAACAAACACAAAAAATTACAATACATTATACATAAGCTACGTTAATCATTTACAAGAAATGTTGTTTCATCAATTTTAAAAATAAGTTGTGAAAAGATGTGTCTTAAGTGCAGTCTTGAAAGACTTGGTTGTTTGAATACTACGTATGTGTAATGGTAGAGAATTCCATTGTTTGGCTGCACAAAAAGAGAATGACCTTTCACCAAACGTTTTGGTGCGTGTCGTAGGAACAGAGAGAACGCGTGTGTCTGCAGAAGATCTTAGCTTGCGAGTGGGTGAGTAGACCGACAAAAGTTCAGTAAGATAAATAAAGATAATCTAAAAATCATTAATTTAATGACGGTAAATTCGATTTATCTGAAATTTTGATACATCATTTTATCATCGGCACGAGTCTGCCTGCAAAATTTCAGCTCGCTATCTTACGAGGAAGTGGGTTAAAAATGGATCCAAAGTTTTTTCGGCATCTCCCGCCGGCCTCAAGCATGCAAACAGACACCACGAGTTAATATAAAGGATTAAAAAAAAATTAGAGAAAAATAGAGAAAAATTAAATCTGATCTCCATATTGAATAACTTTAGTAGGACTTTCAAAAAGAGTTTTTTGGTGCAGTATTTTTTTTTCAAGACTTTATTTTGAGCAGTGTACATTCAAAAATCGTTTATTTGTTTGTTGGATGATGCTTTGAAATATCTTTACTTACAGTGCGCACATTGAAATATCTTTACTTACAGTGCGCACATTCAAATATCTTTACTTACAGTGCACACATTCAAATATCTTTACTTACAGTGCGCACTTTCAAATATCTTTACTTACAGTGCGCACTTTCAAATATCTTTACTTACAGTGCGCACATTCAAATATCTTTACTTGCAGTGCGCACATTCAAATATCTTACTTACAGTGCGCACATTCAAATATCTTTACTTACAGTGCGCACATTCGAATATCTTTATTTACCGTTCGCACATTCAAATATCTTTACTTACAGTGCGCACATTCAAATATCTTTACTTACAGTGCGCACATTCAAATATCTTTACTTACAGTGCGCACATTCAAATATCTTTACTTACCGTGCGCACATTCAAATATCTTTACTTACAGTGCGCACATTCAAATATCTTTACTTACAGTGCGCACATTCAAATATCTTTACTTACAGTGCGCACTTTCAAATATCTTTACTTACAGTGCGCACTTTCAAATATCTTTACTTACAGTGCGCACATTCAAATATCTTTACTTGACAGTGCGCACATTCAAATATCTTTACTTACAGTGCGCACATTCAAATATCTTTACTTACAGTGCGCACATTCAAATATCTTTACTTACAGTGCGCACATTCAAATATCTTTACTTACCGTGCGCACATTCAAATATCTTTACTTACAGTGCGCACATTCAAATATCTTTACCTACAGTGCGCACATTCAAATATCTTTACGTACAGTGCGCACATTCAAATATCTTTACTTACAGTGCGCACATTCAAATATCTTTACTTACAGTGCGCATTTTCAAATATCTTTACTTACAGTGCGCACATTGAAATATCTTTACTTACAGTGCACACATTCAAATATCTTTACTTACAGTGCGCACTTTCAAATATCTTTACTTACAGTGCGCACTTTCATATATCTTTACTTACAGTGCGCACTTTCAAATATCTTTACTTACAGTGCGTACTTTCATGTATCTTTACTTACAGTGCGTACTTTTTGGTTGTACCAATTTCAAAATGGAGCCGTATTTTTTTTCTTATATATGAAATTAATAACATATACATTGTTCTTTGCGGTACAAAGAAGTGGCCATTTGGGGCTGTTTATAAAATTTGTCACGCGATTTTGGCCGATTTTTCACTCCCACCCCCTTCCCTGCTTCGTCATATGTTGTCACAAAAACTTTGACCCCCCTCCAATAGGACGTCACAAAGCTTTGCGGCCTCGCCCCCCCCCCATTTTTAAAAAAGGAAATATCTTGTATTTCAAAATGAGCATGCTTGACAACACATTTTTTGTATAAAAAGTTTGTATTTAGTGCTGAGGTGTCCAAAGTCGGGCCCGTGGACCAAACACGACCCACGCTTAAATTTTAATTTGTTAGCGGCCTCATCTAAAATAACAAATTTGACGGTAACGATATTATATTTATTTTAAAAAGTCTTAATTTTTTACTTGTAAAAATCGATAACATTTCATTTTTTACAAATTACTAGACTTTCAGTCTTAAAGATCAAACAAAGGGAACAAATTTAGTTCTTTCCGTTTTGTTCTGCAGTCAATGACGTTAATTTACCAAGTTAACAATCTCAGTTTGTATTTATGATGGTGCCCCTGCTAAGACCGGTGATCACAGTTTACTAGCAAAACTTGTCTGTAACAATATCAGCGAAGAAGCTGGCGATGATTAAAACTTAACTGTATCATTCACCAACAAGTTCTTTGTGCCAAACACCTTAGATGTGATCGTGTCCTTAAGCCAGTGATAAAAGCTATAAACTATATTCGCTCTAAGGCCCTGATTCACTGCCAGTTTCAGCAGTTTCTTCTTGACATCCAAGGAGAAAATCGGGGGACATCACGTCAGCGCTTCTACACACTTAAATGAAAAAAGGGGCAATTCATCGTGGACAATAAGGAAAAATACATTTAATTCCAGAAATGTCTGATTCTGCTTATCTTATCTTATCTTATCTTTTCTTATCTTATCTGTTGCAGAAGCTCCTTCTATACATAAGATTATTGTGTCCTACGCTTATCTATGGTTTGTGTCTAATCCTGCATTCTTATTAGAGTTTTAAATGTTGATAAAGTGTTGGCTTTCCTGGTTTCTTCAGGCAACCCACACCACGCCCAAATTAGGGACGGGAAGAACGAGAATTTGTATGTGTTTGTTCTTGCATACGGAATAAGAAAGGTGCTTTTATCTTTATGTCTATCTGAGGGTTGTATTAAGTTATCTTTGTGTTGTATTTCTAAATTAGAATTAATTGCTTTATGTATGATTACTACTTTACTCTTGGTTCTTCTATCTCTAGTGTTTCAAGGTTGAATGATTTAACTAATGGTGTTATTCTTGTCAGTTTTGAATATTTTTCAGTAATGAATCTGGCAGCTTTTTAAAATATTTTATTTTTTTAAAATTATTTTTTTTAAAAACAAAAAATGTTTTCTTTAATGGTTGGGTCCCATGCAGAAGATGCATAATCTAGTACAGGTCTCACCAAAGTGAGGTAGCATTTTAGTTTTATATCCTTACTAGCAACAAAGCCCGTACAAAAACGGGAATAAGTGTACGATGACCTGTAAACTTTATGGTAGGACATCACAACATTACCCACCCCCATCTGTTTATTAAATCTGTACAAATTTATTTTTATAACGCCTAAGATTTTGTTTGATTTTTTAATTACTTCATTGAAATCGGGATTCACTGATATTTTTTTTATTACCCCTAGGTATTTTACAACTTTAGTTTGGGTTAGTTCTTTTCCATGAATGTTAGTCCTTTTCTTTATTACTCTTAACAGTGGACACTTTTCTGGAATAACAGACATACTCCAGTTAGTTTCCCGTTTTATCAATTCATCTAAGTCTTTTTGTAATATGGTGCTATTTTCTTATGATTTTATTGTTCTATAAATTATACAATCATCAGCAAATAACCTAACTTTTGTTCCTGTTGACATGTTGATGGGTAAATTATTTATATAAATTAAAAAGAATTTGGAACCTAAAAAAGTTTACTGTGGAATTTCTGTGTTAACCTTTATTGGTGCAGATTTAGATCCATTAATTATTACAGTTTGCTCCCTACCCAAAAGGAAGTCTTTGATCCAATGATGTAAGGGGCATGAGATTCCAAAGTAGTTAAGATTTTTGAGTAAATTAAAGTGATGAACTTTGTCAAATGCTTGGCTGGCAGATTTTGGATTTTTACTGGATGTGACAAGTGATCTAAACTTTCTTAACACAAATTTTTAAGGGCGAACGGCGTTGGTAACTAAACTATATTCACATATCAAGATCTTTGAGAACGAGCTGCACATTTTTCAAAGGCAACTTTCTTAAATGCAGCATAATACCATACATTTCACCCCACTACAGGAAATCAAGACAAGTTTTCCAGACATAAACTGCAATGAGCAAAGACAGAGGTAAGTAGCTGATGTCATATCCTTGGCTGATGAATTTCAAAGACGCTTTCAGGACCTAGAAACTATTGAAGAGGAAATCATGTTTTTGTCTCCCCCTTTTTCTGTGAACCCCGATGATGCTCCAGGCCATCTGCAACTAGAACTTATGGAATTTCAAAGTGATCCTGAATGTTGGGTTGTTAATTTCTTTTATTTCTTTTTTTTAAAGGCAAACTGATTATCGTTTATGTAAATCCGATTTTAAACCTGTTATAGTTTTACCGCCGACTTCATAGAAATTAGGGTACCGGATTTCGACTCCGGCTCTGGCAAATCCGGAATCCAGCCATTTTACAAATCCGACTTCGTTGTAATTTTACTTTATAATTCCGGCCAAATCCGGCTGGCCGCCCTTGCGATAAAATATATCTTATATATATATAATTCTCTTCATGGGACCATGCGAGGCAAGCAAGCTGCAAGTATGTGCAACCGAGTATGACGAATAACCCTCGCTCGGGTCAACTAAACACTGATGGCAAGCTTGGTGGGATGAAATGAAAAAAAAGGCGGGGGGGGTGGGAGTGGGTGACAACACTGCACTTGCGTTCACTTGCATTGTTCCTTCACAGTAAATGTGAGATTCGTAGTGTACTGGTTATCACGTCCGCCTCATACGTCGATGGTCCTGGGTTCAAGCCCCAGCGAATTTTTTTTAAAAATGTCTGTATGTGTCCGTTCTTTTACCCCTTTATTGCCAACACTAGCTGAACCCGCGGCGTAGCATATGCCGCTAATGATTTAGTTACGGGTGAAGACTTCCTGAAAGACACAGTTTTCAAAATTGGGATGGGTTTGGGCAAACGACTGTGAGTGAATGAAAAGAAGGAACTCTGGAGAGACCCGCGGCGTAGCGTACGCCGCAGACGTGCTCATAATAGACAGTGCAAAGAACGGATGGGGGGGGTGAGAGTACAGACACGAAAAGCAGCACAAAGTAAGTAACAAATAGTGAGTAAACATGGAGACAAGCACACTGAGGTTGTTGTTAGGGGCCGTCAATAAATGACGTCACACGATTTTGGCCGATTTTTGACCCCCTCCCTCCCCCTTGTCACGCGTCGTCACAAAAAGTTAGATTCCCCCCCCCTCTAAAAATACGTCACAAAGCTTTGACCCCCCCCCTTTCCAAAAAAAGCACACCTTATTTTCTATTTGAAAATATGTATGTTTCAAATCACTTTTTATTGTCATTTAAGTATTTATTATTTATTTAGTGAAGGTCTACATCAGGGGTTCCCAACATTTTTGTACTCTAGAGCACATTCTAAAATATCGGTAGGGTGGCGGGAACCACCTTTTTTTAATCGATAAACGCCTTCCATAACTTCTCATTTTTCCATAATTTATTTTCTTATATTCATAATTTATTAATAAATAATTTAAAAAATGTTTAAAAATAATAAAATTATTATTCAAATTGCATACACACAGAGAAATGCATTTACTAACGTAAACAAAGTAAACAAAAAAACACAAATACAAAGAAAACATTTATTAAAAAAATATAATATCAATATGTCAATCTGATCATTGATATTCATTGGTATTGAATATCATTGGCCAGTGCCTCATAATTAGGAGAGTATAACGATAATCCCGTTATCAAACAATCATAAAGATGCTCATCGGTGATTCGAGATCTATATCTTGATTTTATTAAGTTCATGTTTGAAAACAATGATTTGCATAAATATGTCGAACCGAAAAAGGATTTAATTTATATGCAGCTTTTTTTTAAAAAATGGGAACTTTTCTCTGTCCACTGTTTTCCAAATCTCCTCTGATATTAAGGATTTTAGCAAAATATCATTCTTAAGGTCCAAAATTTCTAACTCTAATTCTTCTGTCTTACCTTGAACAAAATCTGCAATACATGCGGCCATTTCCATTACATTTATTTGGCAAATAAAATGATTGATAGAGAAGGAAACAATTGGTTCGATATGTATAAACTGCAAAAATCTCTCTTCAAACTGTTTTTTAAACACTTAATAAATAATTACCCGTTTAATTCATTGTTACCTAGCATTTTCTTCATATGTGGCAAATGCACGAGAGAATTGATCTGCAGATGTGATATCAACAAATCCAATTTAGCTTTAAATGACTTTACAGAGCTTATCATTTCAGCTATGTTTTTGTCTTTCCCCAGCAACTACAAATTTAAAGAATTCAAATTTTCCATGATGTTTGTGATAAATCGCAATTCAATTAGCCTGCGAGAGTCAGCTAGTTCATCATAATTTTCCTTTTTATCGTTTATGAAGCCAACGTACTTCAGTATGCAGAATAAGATAATGTTCTTTATCTTCAGTATCTTCTAACAGGGCCTTGAAAAGTTGGTGTTGCAAAGGAGCTGCTCGAATAGAATTGATTATTTTTATAAACTATTTTCATAACGTGTTCAAATGGCAGTATTTTACAACACAGAGCTTCCTGGTGGATAATACAGTGCTAGGACATAAAGTTTGAAAATGATTCATCCTTCTCTGCACAGGGCAATAAATCCTTTGTTATTACCTACCATCTGGTGCCCCATCGCTGGTTATCGCAGACAGCTTGTGCAAAGGCATATTTATTGACTTGGCGTGCGTTCTTAATGTATTATAAATATCCTCACCCCTTGTCTGTCCTTTCATATGTAATATTTGCAACATAACCTCTTTTACTGTAAATTTACTAAACACCATTCTCACCATAACTGGTAACTGTGCGGTGGCTGATATATCTGTTGACTCGTCAAATTGTAGCGAGAACCAGTCACATATTTCCAAGTCAGTCTTTAACTGAGTTTGTATGTCTGTTGAAATTGCATGCATTCTTCTTGTGACGGTGTTATTTGACAACTTTAAGTCTTCTATTGCTGAGACAATCTCACGTTTGTTAGAAAGTCCATCAAACAAACAATCGGCACCAGTCAAAATAGTTCCTGAAACAACTCAACATCAATGAAAGGTTTCTTCTTTTTTGCGTGCATGTGAGAAATTTTGAAAGAAGCAATGGCAAACTTTTTAGAATTTTCCAAATGTCTAGTGAAAACAGTCTGTTGTGCAGTTAGTTTTGAATTTAGTTGACATATTTTTTCTTTCTTACTTCAGATTTAAGTGGATAATTCACATCAAAAGTGGCATGAATTGTCTGAAAGTGTCGTTCAACATTTTGTTTTTCTGCACTGCAATGCTACTACCACACAACAAACAAACGCATTTATTTTTAAATTAACAAAACAATATGATTCCTCCCAGTCAGTGTTAAAATTATAGGTTCGTTGTTTTTTACTCGGTCCACTCATTTTAGGGCTAAAAAAAGTAATTGAACTACAATATAATATCAATTTTATAGCGCAAGTCTGTACTACATTATATGCATCAATGTATTATAACAAGGACTATAACTATCCCCACAATCATAATAGTTTACCGTTTATTAAGTCAATAGATTACGCACGTCGCTTTTAGCCCGTAAATTTTTTTCAGAAGGAATATCGCAAACATACGAACGTATTTAATAAACCTAGACACTAACACAAATTAAAACTCTAAGAAATAAATAAAAATAATTCACATTTTTAATTATTGTTTATGAAAACATTCTGTCTCTGTCAAATAGTGGCGGGCACATACGAATCGTTATGTTGCCCGCGGGCACGGGGTTGAGAACCTCTGGTCTACATTGCAATGTCGTAACCCGCGCGAAGCATTTTTTTCAAAACGTTTAACCAGCCTTCAAAAAACTAACTGTGTTAACATCCTTAGATTATATTTTATTTTAATGAATACAAATTAAACATTGACTATTAATCATCACGGTTAACGTCTTTGTTTAGACAAAAAATATTTAAAAATAATATTTTTAAAATGTATTTTTAAAAAATCCCTCAATTGACTGACGGGCATCCCGTAAGAAAGAAATCGGCGAACAGGGGTAAATAACCTCCTCTGGGGTCAAAAGGGAATTCTTGGGGGTAATGCAGACTCATTTAGGACAATTCTTCACTCACTTCATTGGCCGCCTATACAAGCCCGTATTGATTACAAACTGGCCGTTCTCTGTCACAACCTCTTTTCGGACTCATACCCATCGTATCTTACTGAACTTTTGTCGGTCTACTCACCCACTCGCCAGCTACGATCTTCTGCTGACACACGCATTCTCTCTGTTCATAAGACACGCACCAAAACATTTGGTGAAAGGTCGTTCTCTTTTTGTGCAGCCAAACAATGGAATTCTCTACCATTACACATGCGTAGTATTCAAACAACCAAGTCCTTCAAGACTGCACTTAAGACACATCTTTTCAAAATTTATTTTCAAAATTAATGAAACAACATTTCTTGTAAATGATTAACGTAGCTTATGTATAATGTACTGGAATTTTTGTGTTTTTTTTATATGAAAGTTAATTTAATACTTATAGGTATGTTATTTCTTTCATGTAAAGCGCTGTGAGCTACTGGGTTACAGCGCTATATAAATAATCAATTTATTATTATTATTATTATTATTAAATAACATCCACTACAATCCACTAGATATATTAAAATACATCATGTGTACGTGAACGCTTGGAACATATGCCCATTATTGAACCGGTTCCTTCCAGAAAATGCATTTTTTAAAAATTTGACAACTATGTAGATTTCTTACCTACGTACTATACGAAGACACCTAAATCCACACTAATTTTATTTATATTGACACGAGTGACAATAATCTTAATCTACATGACTTGACTGTATCAAGTATCCTTTCTGTGATATTTAAAGTTAATGCCTTAAAAACTGAGCTAAGAAGAAAAGTTGTTTTGTGCTCCTCTCGAATTGCGATGTCAAGAATTTGATGCATTAAATAACGTTAATGAATGCTTGACTAATTTTAAATGGGCCCATTTATCATATCTAGAATGGCTAGGGGCGTTTGACCAAAAACCAATCGAACAATTATATCAAACTTAAAACGTTTATAATTCTATCAAATAGATTCCACCCAACCACCTTTTTTAAAGAAAAAGGATATTCCGTGTCGTTTTGACTTAAAATATCTACACATAATCCTATTCATATCATTTTTAGACACTTGTCATGCTTGTAAAACTCACCATTAGCATTTTTTTGGGGGGTGGGGGCTTACAACGATCCCCCAAATCCCCGAGTCATGTGAGCAGTACCTAGAGTCTGGGGGTGGGGGTAACGCACACATAAACTTGTATATTTTGGGGTAACGGGCAAAAAAGTTCGCCGACGGAGCTGCGGTTACATCACAAATGCTTTGATGTCAACATCAAACGACACAGTGTAACAATTTTATACGTTATCTTGTCAGTTCTCAAACTTAAGGATTATAATTAGATTTAATTTTCGTCTCTTGATAGCTTACGCCAACCAGCGTCTGATGCCTACCGACCGGCACATTGAGAAGCCTTGATTTTAAAAAAAAGTCATTAAATAAATTGTAAGCCACCAAATATTTAAGTGGAAGTTTTATTTAAAGTTACCCTTTTGATGTGACGTCACATTTCTTCAACCCCCCTCCCTACCCCCTCGTCACGCATCGTCACAAAAGTGTGACCCCCTCCCCCCTAGGAGCGTGACGTCATTTATGGACGGCCCCTTACACGCCTCCCATATAATACTACCATCCCTAAAACATAAACTGTGTTTGGCCGACCCTAGCGAGGGTTAGTATGTTTAGGGTTGTTAATTGCGTGTTGTTGTTGTGAAAACTGATTATCGATTACATGCACACTGAGGTTGTTGTTACCCGCCTCCCATTTAATACTACCATCCCTTAAACATAAACTGTGATTCGCCGACCCTAGCGAGGGTTAGTCATGTTTAGGGTTGTTAATTGCGTGTTGTTGTTGTTGTTTTTTTTAAAACCGATTATCGATTACATGCACACTGAGGTTGTTGTTACCCGCCTCCCATTTAATACTACCATCCCTTAAACATAAACTGTGATTCGCCGACCCTAGCGAGGGTTAGTCATGTTTAGGGTTGTTAATTGCGTGTTGTTGTTTGTTGTTGTTTTTTAAAACCGATTATCGATTATGTAATTCTGATTTTAAACCGATTATCGTTTTATAGCTGACTTTATAGAAGTTAGTGGGTGTACCGAATTTCGCCTGCAAACGTCTCGAAACCAACAATGAGTTGGCAGTCCCCCCCCCCAACCGACGTTCACTCGCGTTGTTTTGATTTCTTCGTGCTGTAGTTTGTGTCCGTTATTTCTCCACTTTCTTTGCACTCTCCATGAGCAAGTCTGCGGCGTATGCTACGCCGCGGGGGATCTAGTATAATATAATAGCTCTGGCTCAGGCAAATCGGAATCCGGCCATTTTTACAAATCCGGCTACGGTCGGATTAAAAGAAAATTGAATCCGGTACATCCTAAATAGAAATATATTCTTATAAGGCTAATATGACGGTGAATACGGAAATAACGTGACAGTTTTCGTTGAAATAACTTGACAGTTTTCGTTGAAATAACTTGACAGTTTTCGTTGAAATAACGTGACAGTTTTCGTTGAAATAACGTGACAGTTTTCGTTGAAATAACGTGACAGTTTTCGTTGAAATAACGTGACAGTTTTCGTTGAAATAACGTGACAGTTTTCGTTGAAATAACGTGACAGTTTTCGTTGAAATAACGTGACAGTTTTCGTTGAAATAACGTGACAGTTTTCGTTGAAATAACGTGACAGTTTTCGTTGAAATAACGTGACAGTTTTCGTTGAAATAACGTGACAGTTTTCGTTGAAATAACGTGACAGTTTTCGTTGAATTCAGAAAATGCCGTCCCACACAGAGCTGTTTCTACGTATGGTGAAGAAAGTGTTGAAATGATGGAAGTAACGAAATAATGTCACACGCAATACGTAATGTGGGGAATTGCATTTTACGTCTAACCTACATCATGATTTCGACAACAGAGACTGCATTTATTACGTCTATTTTTGTCGATTTCGGACATCAATGAACTTAATGACGTCACACTTTTCGCCAAGCAATAAATGTATTAATTTACAAACACACTGTACGGAGCGCTCAAAACGTATAAATAAACATACCTTGCCGGCTGCATTGCATGAAAATGTCAGCAAAAGCGGGAACAAATTTTGTTAGAATAATTTTTTTAGTTTTCGGTACTAAAATGATTTAAAAAAAAATTAAAATTCGATTATCGGTTTGAAAAATTTTAAAACTGATTATCGCTTTCAAAACCGATAATCGGATTTAATCTTGACTAAGTGACTCTCACATTGTGAAAAAAGACTTATCAAACTAGTGACATTGAGCCTGACCTCACGTATTTACTGCAGTCAAGATCTCAGTTTTACCCCTCACATTAAATTTTTGCAATAAAAAAAAACTTCTCAAGTATGTAATTTTCGTTTATTATCTTACTCCGGCCCCCGCATATCTTTACATCGTGTAATATGGCACCTCATGCAACAAGTTTGTACGCACATATTTTAGTTTAAGGATGCACTTTAATATCGTAACACACATGAAGCCATGTAAAACGTCATTAAATTGTAAAAAATAAAATGTTTAAGTAGAACTTTTATTTAAAGTTACGCGTTTTAATGTGACGTCACATATCTTAAACACTCCCTCCAATTTGTCATGCATTCTCACAAAAGTGTGACCCCACCCCCTGGTGCGTGACCTCATTTTTGAACGGCTCCTTTAACAGGCTATTTCCTTATATTATTGATGCGTTAAAAATAATTCATTACAATTGTGGCTCGATGTATGTGATTAATTATTTTACATGTGTACGTGAAATTGCGAATTTCGTTGTTTTATTACTCGACATTTAATAAAGACCTATTTATGTTATAATTGATTGAATTTTATGTGGAAATCGATGGCCCAATTCTAATAAACGTACACGTAAAGTAAAGAAGAACTTATAATTATAATTGTTTTGTTTAAAATTTATTTTTTAAATTAATATTTTTGTGGTTGTGTTTTTTACAATTAGTGGTTTGTGTGTGTGTTTTTTATGCCTAATATATATATATATATATATATATATATATATATAATATATATATATATATATATATATATATATATATATATATATATATATATATATATATATATATATGTGTGTATATGGTATTGCATCCATCCGTCCTCATGGGACGATGGCATTTACTCCTGCTCCCCTGACCCATCCCCTTTCTCTCTTCACTCCTCCTAGCTGTGAGGGATGCTTCCACGACTTGAATGCCCTCTCGCACTTTTGCTCGCCAGGAGGTGCGCTCCTCGGAAATGGTCTCCCACGTTTTATGGTCTATCTGCGCCAGTGACAAGTCTTTCTTGCAGACGTCCTTGAAGCGCAAGCAGGGGCGACCTCTTTTCCTCATACCAGTTGTCAGTTCGCCGTAGAGAAAGGCTCTTATAATGCACTCCGAGCTCATCCCGCGGGCATGACCCAACCAACGCAGGCGCCTCTCACTCAGGATTGAGTACATACTCAGCATATGGCTCCTTCTGAGTAACTCGACATTGGTGATCTAGTCCTGCCACTTTATGTGAAGAATCCTACGCCAGAATCGTAATTGGAAGCTGTTGAGCTGCTTTGTTTGCTTGGCATAGGTCGTCCAGCACTCGCTGCCATAAATGAGTGTGCTGAACACGCATGCCTGGTACACAATGATTTTCGTACTATCCGTGAGTTGCACATTGTTCCACACTCTTTGATTCAGCCTAGACATTAATGAAAAGGCCTTGCCGAATCTGGTTCCTATTTCCTTTTCCAAGGAGAGTGTGCTTGTGATTTTACTGCCAAGGTAGGTGAAATCCTCTACGACATCCAAGGTGTTTCCCTCAATGGAGTTTGCTAGCAGGCAGTTAGTGCATAGTCACATAATGTTGGTCTTTTTGAGGATAATCGTTAAACTAAAATCCGTGCATGCTTCTGAGAACTTATTGACCAACTGTTGCAGTCCTATCTCTGTATGTGAGGTAAGGGCTGTGTCATCCACGAAGAGCAACTCTCTGATTAATACAGTTTCCACTTTGCTCTTCGCACGGAGCCGGCTGATGTTGTATATGTTTCCTTCTGTCCTCGTATGAATGTTCACACCCTCGGAGCAGTCCTCGAAATCATGTCGCAATAGCATCGAAAAAAAGATACCAAAGAGTGCTGGAGCCTTTTTTGACTCCGCTACAAACTGGGAAGGGTTCTGAGGTGGCACCATCGAAGAGCACTGTGATGTGCATATTGCTGTGGAAGGACTCAATGATGGAGAGAAGTCGCGGGGGATATCCTATTTTTTCCAGTATACGTAGCAGACCCATGCGGCTGACCAGGTGAAATGCCTTCGTTAAATCTCTGAAGGCAACGAAGAGGGATTTCTGTTGCTCCCGACATTTCTCTTATAGCTGACGGAGTGAGAAAATCATGTCCATGGTTGATCGGCCAGCCCTAAAACCGCATTGTGATTCCGGTTAGACATTTTGTGCCAGAATTTGCAAGCGTTCAAGGACCACTCTGGAAAAGGCCATTCCCACAATACTTAGTAAGGAGATGCCACGATAGTTATTGCAATCTCTGCGATCACCTTTGTTTTGTAAAGCGTGACAATGTTGGCGTCGCGGATATCCTGTATACATAATATATATATATATATATATATATATATATATATATATATATATATATATATATATATATATATATATATATATATATATATATTAGGGCTGTTATCGATTAATTTAAAATTAATCGTTAACTTTTGAAAAATTAACGATTAATTAATCGTTAATTTCGATTAAAACCAAAATTGAAATTTATTGTGTCATAAGTAAAATATATTAAAAGTACTTGTTGAAAATCGAAATAACACTGGGATGTCTTCTTTACATGACATCTTTTAACCAACAACGCAAACAGACAAGTGTATTGACATTACTTGGTTCAAGTGATGAGTGGGTTTATTGACAATATAACCAGCCGAGATGAACAATCGCTTACATAGCTTTAGATTGTCTCATTTGAAGTTTCTGATACTGTAGTGGATGTTTGGTTTGCAGGTGATAAGTAAGCGAAGTGTTAGATCCATGGTAGCAATGTTCCCTTTAAGCAGCGCGGCTGCGCAGATATTTTACCGACGCCACGCAGGGGTTTAGAATCACCGCGCAGAAAATTTTGTAAAATCTTGCACAAAAAATGGACGTTGTGCAATATCGCACTTAGAGGGAACATTGCATGGTAGGCAAACGATTTCTCTCAATGGACATAATAGCCTTGATCAACATTAAAGTAAAAAAAAATTATTATTAATTAATTATTTATTAACAAAAATTTTAAAAATATTATAAATATTTTTTTAAATTTTAAGCGAATTTTTATCGATTAAAATAATTTTAATCGATGAAAATGTTTAACGATTAATCGAGAAATTAATCGTTAATTTCCACAGCCCTAATATATATACCAATATATGTTGCACAGATTCAGATTTCCTTGAAACCTTTTTTATACGACAGCTTTTTTCATTTATAATTTACTTTATTGGTGCTATGGGTAAGTATCTATTTCCTTATTGAGGGGGAAGTGCCTTACGTTCTCTGTCATAGAAGCTGATACTGTCACACATATTGTATCACTTACAGTTTTGTTATGATGCAGTGTCTTAAAAATATAAGATGTTTGCGTGACGAGGATGGTTGAGATATTTAAAAAAAACTGTAAATTAAGTTTATTTAGTACATGTAGGAATAAAATTATGAATTTAGTTCTTATGTTCGTCAAACCTCACTATTTAAGATATGAAATTCTATATCCAACTGAACTTCACATGTATATTCTTTTGTACCCGGGGGGAGGCGGGGGTGGGGGGGCTAAAACATGTTTAAAAACAATTTTAAATTATTTTACCACATGCTATTCTAAACAGACGATTGAAACTTGAGAAAACAAACGCTAATTATCATTTCTTTATTATCTAGAGACAAATGCTAGGGGTGGGAGACTTGAGTAGAATTAACGAAATATAATATGTATTATTGGGAAACGGGATCCAACAAAAAATTAAAAAAATATCATATTTTTGCCTTACATTTGTAAATTTATAGATATAATTAATTATGAGACAAAGACAGAAAAAAGTAAATGTAATATTTATCACTCTTGATATCTATTAAACACAAAGATCTAGCTCTGTGCCAGACCTCTGACATATTAGTCACACACGATAGTGATTTGTCGTCTACCACAACTACTTGGCAGTTACCGTTGTGGAAGGCAGAGGTCCATGTTTTTGTTCTTACATCGATCTCATATCCCTGAAGTTTGTGTGTTAGCAAACTATGTTCCAACTAAGACAAAACTGAAATTTATCTTATCTTATCTTGAATTTGAAGTTATGTTTTTTTAAATAACAAAAACAACAAATAATTTTATGAAATCTATGTTATTTAAAATTTTATTTTTTCAAATAAAAAGAAAATACGAGAGACAGAGTAACCTCCCCTTCCGCAGATTTTAGCCGATTGAAGACTTAAAATAGAGTTACTTTTGTTAGCAGTACTGAATAATCTCCCCCCAGTGGCACTGCTTCTTACAGCATTCACAGACGATGTTGGTGTTTCCTTCCCTTTTCGTCAGGTAGGTCAGGGCACTCTGGCTGCTCAGTCTGACGTCACGCAATGGATCCTCTTGATCTGGTGGATGGACAAGGAGTTTAGGAGTGAATGAAAGACAAGGAGTTTAGGAGTGAATGAAAGACAAGGAGTTTAGGAGTGGATGGAGTGGATGAAGGACAAGAAGTTTAGGAGTGGATTGAAGACAAGGAGTTTAGGAGTGGATGGAATGGATGAAGGACAAGGCGTTTAGGAGTGGATGGAATGGATGAAGAACAAGGAGTTTAGGAGTTGATGGAGTGGATGAAGTACAAGGAGTTTAGAAGGGGATGGAATGGATGTAGGACAAGTAGTTTAGGAGTTGATGGAGTGGATGAAGGACAAGGAGTTTAGGAGTTGATGTAGTGGATGAAGTACAAGGAGTTTAGGAGTGGATGGAATGGATGAAGGACAAGTAGTTTAGGAGTGGATGGAGTAGATGAAGGAAAAGGAGAATAGGAGTGGATGGAGTGGATGAAGGACAAGGAGTTTAGGAGTGGATGGTGTGGATGAAGGAAAAGGAGTTTAGGAGTTGATGGAGTGGATGAAGTACAAGGAGTTTAGGAGTGGAGTGAGTGGATGAAGGACAAGGAGTTTAGGAGTGGATGACATTTCTTTTTAAACAAAATTTTTTTGCAATATTTTATTTAAAAAATGTCTTGTCTACATGGATTTCTACCTTGTAGATAGAGGAAAGTTTGCTAAAATCATTATTCCATGTTGACTTTTGATTTAGTCAACGTGCTCAGATCACTGAACACAAATGATCAGGAAAATGATCGGGAAAATGATCGGTCAAATGATGGGGAAAATGATCGGTCAAAGTTGGTTTCGATGAGGGAGGTGGTGGATTGTGGAGATTAGTTTATCGTAGTGGATTATGGATTATATTCTCTGTTATTGTTGGATGAAATGTTAATGATGTTTTGTTTTAAATTTGGAAAATGAAATTAAATTGAAAAAAAAATTAAGTTAAATACTAGGAAAAATCTATTTCAAAAAGAATTTGTATAATGAATGCTATATAAAAGTAGAACATAATTTGATCATGGTTTTAATGTCATTACATCCCAGAAGACTTACCCCAAAATTTTTTTTTAAAATGTATTTGTTATTATTTTAAGTTAGCAGATTTTTATTTTGGCTCCATTAAAAACCTGTCCTCTTTTGTGCACAGATTTAAAAAAACCTCCGTTAAACCAAGTTTTTGACTAAAAATCCTTCATATACGAGAAATAAATAAAAGATTGCTCATTATAATTCCTATCGCACGACAATCCAAAAATCGAGAATTTTCGTTTTGTCTGAAATATATAAAGGATTTATAATAAAAACAACTACTACAGTCTGCCTGCTAAATTTCAGCTCCGTTTGATCACGGGGAAAGGGCTAAAACATGTTTAATATCAACATGTTTAATATCAACATATCAACATCCCGTAATGGATATAATCCTTCTTGGATGTAATGCTGTTAGGTTCAAAAGTGCGCACCAAAAATTGTTGTTGTTGTTGTTCGTGGGTCATGGTCGACGATGACCACTCTCATCATATTTGCTGGGCCGCCACATGTGTCCTCTGGTGGCTTATTAACCTTATTTTGGCACGAAAAAGGCGTCCGCATGTCGGACAAGAGATGGATGCGATCTCTTCAGGAGGGTTTTTGATACGTTCCTTTCTGACTTGACGTTTTAACTAGGCAGCCTGTTGTCTATTAGCTTCACAGACAGCTGCGCCATTCCATATCATAGAGCGCCAGTGGGCTCGGTTACTGGCTGCTGCTTCCCAGGAATCGTGTCCGATGTCTGTAACTGTTACTTCTTTTTTATATGTATATGTAACTCTTTTGTAGGCGTTCTCACAATACAGAATCTTGTGCACAATAATCCACTGAAGAACTTGTTTCAGCAAAACAACTTTAATATGTATATTTTGTACACAGAAATATCATTTGAGGTAATACAACGTGGAAATCTTGAGGCACACACGCATTGCGTTCTTCCTTGACGGAAGTCTTCTAACAACTGTTTGCCCAACCCTTTCAACCAATAGACAGGCTCCTTTCTTCCCGCGTCCACCATTCACGTGACCTTACGTCACAAATTATGTTAATCACACGTGACATTCAACCCAATCCTTAAAAAACATGTTTATGAAATACAACATTTTTGGACTTCATAAAATCAAATTAATCTATATCTATATTAAAATTTTAAATATTTATCATCAATGAACAGTCATTTTCTTACATACAACATATGGACATAAAGTCAATAAGAAGAAATCTGTAGGACTGCAACAGACTACCTGTGCTGCAAAAATTGAAACTGAAAATTTTTAACACATCTGTAATTTTGTGTAGCTAAAATATTTTTTAACAATCAATATTAAAATTAACTAATAATCCAGTGGAATTCAAACACTGTTCCTTGTCCATTGTTCAAAGAATAAAAATATTAATATAATTACAGTCTCTGGTTGTATCCTTTAGGAATTCACAAACTAATATTAATAGAGTCTCTGGTTTTATCATTTAGTGATTCACAGAATGTCTTTATTTATTGTCATTCTACTTAATATGTCTGCAACCACATTGTCCTTTCCCTTCACAGGTTTAATGTCAAATTTGTAGTCGGCTAATAGCATAGCCTAGTTCAATATAGTCATTCTTCAGTTGACCAGTATGAATTCAAATAGATGGGCTTTGAATGTTTCTTCAGACTGTTAAATGTTCAATAATTCACCAACCATGACTTCGATTATGTTCATTCACAATTTCAATTCCAGCATTTTTAATAAGTTGCTTAGCTTTTGAAATATCATTTTTGTTTCCAGATAATTCAATAGAATTCGGACCAGATGAGTTACTGTCAGAAACTTTTATCTGAAAAATATTGTCTGTATCTGTAAAGTCTTTGATTTTGCTTAATACACAACCAATTGTTCTTCCTAATTCCGATAATTTCACACAAATGGTTTCAGATTCAACAGTACCATCTCTTTCTCTGTTATTATGGTCTTCATCCCTTTTATCATATACTTGATTTTTAATAGTGGCTAAAGTGTCACTAGTCTCTAGCCGTGCTCGATTTAACTTTATTACTTTTCTATCATTCATGTCTTGGTTTTCATTCTTTCTCCATGGTTGATCATAATTTCTTTTTCTGGAGTCAAAATTGTATTTGCCTCTCCATGATCTTCTGCTTTGATTATAATCTCTATTTATGGAATTATGATTATTTCTTTCTCTCCATGATTGTCTATCTTGATCATAATCTCTATGTCTGGAATTATGATTACATTTTTCTTTCCATGCTTGTCTACCTTTGTTTTCAAAGTGATCTTGTCTTGATTTTCCTTCTGTTTTCTTTCTTATAGGGTTGCCATTAGGTGACACCCTATTTGGTTGTCCTTTATTGTGGTAACACTGCTTCGCTATATGTCCTGGCTTGTTACAGTACCAGCAAATAGACTGTCTGTTGCCTTGGTTTGGCAGACTCTGGTTTCTCATACCTTGCCTTTTTTCTTGACTTTTAATTTGTATTGCTGCAAATATGTCTTGTCTCTTATCCATTTCTACATTCGGATGAGAGTCTTTGAATGTTCGTAATGCATTTGTTAGCTCTGCTTGAGTACGAACTTTCTTATCAGTTAAATATGTGAATAGAGTTGGTGTTGCATTTTCTAAAAACTTGTCAATTAACACCATGTCTAGTATGGCCTTTGGATTGCTCGTATCTATTGCTGTCAGTTTCCAGCCATTTTGTTAGTTTGACTTGTGCTTCATGCACTATGATCTGTGGATCTTTGACCATCTTGATTCTCATTTCATGAAATTCTCTTCTATAATCATTTTCTGACTTTCCAAAATGACATAGAAGTGCCTTTTTGACATTCTTATATATGCTTTTGTCTTCTTTGGCTATACTGTTTATAAGCTTCAAATGCTTCTCCAGTTAATTGAGTCATCAGTTGTGCTGGCCAATCTTCTTCATTATAGCCTTTCATAGCCATTATGGATTCGAAATAATCCAGATAAACATCCATTTTTTCTTTTTGGCTATCATATTTTCTTACTTTGATAGTATCCCTTGGTGCTGACCTTCTATTTGTTTCATTACCAGGATTTTGGCCTCTACTATCTAAATCAAGTTGTAGTTTTAACTTATCAATTTTAAGTTGTTCAAGTTCTCTTTCAAATTATTAGTCTTTGCCTCTCTTTTTCTTCAGCCTCTTTTTGATTTTCTTTTTCTTCGGCTTTTCTTAGCTTTTCTTTTTCTTCAGCAATTCTTTGATTTTCTTTTTCTTCAGCTTTTCTTAGCTGTTCTTTTTCTTCAGCAATTCTTGCTTTTTCTTCAGCAATTCTCTGATTTTCTTTTTCTTCAGCTTTTCTTAGCTGTTCTTTTTCTTCAGCAATTATTGCTTTTTCTTCAGCAATGCTTACTTTTTCTTCAATGAAATCTCTCATTTCTTTTTCCTTTAGTCCGATCTCTTTAGCTATGGCAGTGAATTCCTTGTAGTAATCCATGTCTGTTTGATTGAATAATATGAGTTAAGCAATTTGGTAAGGAATTTAGGTATATGTTGATAAAGTTATAAATCTTCCAAATGAAAAATCTTGAATTCAAAATGTTAAGTTCAAATAAGTGACACGTCTAAACCATGAAATCTAGCCTTGACAAGATGAGACAACAAAAGAATCCTCACACGGGATCTTTAGTATACTTTATATATACGCTCCCTCAGATTGAGAAAGCATATTAAATGGTCCAATCGTTTTGAATAAAAGTCACTTGGTTAAAATTTCAATTTCGAGTAGTGTTTTAAACAATTTAGTTCACTCCATTAATCCAAAATTGCAATTATCAAACTCTTCACACAATGAATGGATAAAAATTCATTTCCTTTATTTATAATTCACACTTCATGATTAATAGTCCATAGCCTTCCAAGTTCCAGGTTATGTTTACAAATATTTCCTGGAATCAACTAGCATTGAGCTTGTTGACGTCACGACTTATATATGTTCACCGTGTGTCACCATACAGTAAACCTACACGACGCAGATTCCAGCACTGTGTAGTATACTTGTACTGTCGTCAAAAGTGACGTAGAACCAACTAGGCGACCTAGTTGTATACACCGCACGCCGTGACCATGTGCTTGTATGCCGCCATCTTGAAATATTCTTGTATTTTCATTGAACCACAAAAGTTTATTCACAGCTTCTTACAAACTTGAATATTAAAAAAATACGATAGCTGCTAATATTTCTTCTTTTAATGAATACTTTCCTTTTTGAAATATCCAATACTTGTTATTTCCCCGAAACCTCCTTTCTAAAATCTCTTGTACTGTGTTCACTTAGAACTTATGCCTAATGGCAAGCAATTTTACTTCTGCACCAATGTAACTGTTACTACTTTTTTATATGTATATGTAACTCTTTTGTAGGCGTTCTCACAGTACAGAATCTTGTGCACAATAATCCACTGAAGAACTTGTTTCAGCAAAACAACTTTAATATGTATACTATGTACACAGAAATATCATTTGAGGTAATACAACGTGGAAATCTTGAGGCACACACACATTACGTTCTTCCTTGACGGAAGTCTTCTAACAACTGTTTGCCCAACCCTTTCAACCAATAGGCAGGCTCCTTTCTTCCCGCGTCCACCATTCACGTGACCTTACGTCACAAATTATGTTAATCACACGTGACAATGTCGACGGCCTTCAAAGCAGTTTTAAGTGAATCCTTGTAGCGCTTACGTGGACCTCCGTGTGCTCTATGCCCTTCTGTAAGCTCACCGTAGAAGAGCCTCTTGGGGAGGCGATGTTCGGACATGCGCAATAGATGCCCCGCCCAGCGTAGTTGTCTTTGCATGAGGCTAGTGTGGATGCTGGGGAGTCCTGACCTGGCTAATATTTCGGTGTCTGGAACTTTTTCCTGCCATTTTATATTGAGAATTTTTCTAAGGCTTTTGGTGTGGAAGTGGTTCAGCAACCTCGCATGGCGTTGGTATACAGTCCAAGTTTCACATGCATATAATAAGGTGGGGAGCACTATAGCTCTGTATACTTTTAGTTTTGTTTGGGTGCTGATTCCCCTTCTGTTCCAGACACTGTCATGCAATCTACCGAATGCTGCGCTGGACTTTGAGATTCTCGAGTTCACCTCGTCATCAATATTGGCCTTCTGGGACAGTGTGCTGCCAAGGTAGGTAAAGCGGCTCACTGTGTTGATTTTGTTGCCGTTGATGAATATGTTAGGCTCAGTATAGGATTTGCCCGGAGCCGGCTGGTATAACACTTCTGTCGTCTTTGTGCTGATGGTAGCCCCAAAGTTAGAGCACACACTGGAAAATTTATCAGCACTTAGTTGCAGTTGTGCTTCAGAGCCCGCGTTAAGGGCACAATCATCAGCAAAGAGAAGGTCCAGGATGCTGTCATATTTGACCTTTGTCTTAGCTTTAAGCCTCCTGAGGTTGAACAGACGACCATCAGTGCGATACCTAAAGTCCATGCCTACATTGGTATTCCTGAAGGCCTCTGTAAGCATGGCTTAGAACATGAGGCTGAACAATGTTGGGGCCAGAACACAGCTTTGCTTAACGCCATTTGTGACAAGGAATGGTTTAGAGACCTCTCCATTGTCCTGGACTCAAGCCTGCATGCCATCATGAAATTGCCTTACAATGGCTATATACTTATTTGGACACCCATACTTGGCCATAATCCTCCATAGGCCCTCTCTGCAGACTGTGTCAAAGGCTTTCGTAAGGTCTATGTAAATGGAAAATAAGTCCATATTCTGCTCTTGACACTTTTCCTGCAATTGCCTTGCTGCAAAAAATTATGTCAATTGTCCCACGTTCTTTCCGGAAACCACATTGGCTTTCTGGTAAAAGACCCTGATCCAGATGTGCATTTAGGCGATTTAAGAGAATTCTGGCGAATATTTTTCCAGCAATTGATAGCATTGAAATAATTCTACGATGATTATCGCATGCTTGGTGGTTCCCTTTTCGCTTGTACAAGTGGACTATAGAGGCATCTTTAAAATCCTGGGGGACAGCCTCTTGCTGCCACATCATCAGGAAGAGTTCATGCAGCTTTTCCAGTAGAACCATGCCACCTTCTTTGTATGTTTCTGCTGGAATTGAGTCTACTCCAGGAGCCTTAACACATGACAGAAGATGTACAGCTCTTTGCGTCTCAAGAAGGGTAGGCGGGTCATCCATTGCCAGGTTAATTGGTACTTGAGGGAGGCGACTGATAGCATCTTCATTAATACTTGAGTTGTTGTTCAGGACAGCATGAAAGTGTTCAGCCCAGCGCTCAAGAATATTCTCCCCATCAGTAATTAGATATGTCCCGTCAGCACTGAGAAGCGGGGATGAATTAGACGTTGTGGGCCCATACACTTCCTTAAAGGCGTTGCAAAAATTCTTCATATCATGCCTGTCTGCATATTGTTGAATCTCATCAGCTTTCTTGTTTAGCCATGAGTCTCGCATCCATCGAAGTTTTTGATGTATGATGCGGCGTATGCTATTATATGAGTCCGTTACGGTTGAAGACCTGGGATTGCTGATGTGTCTTTTGTGGAGTTGATGTTTCTCTGCCAACATTTGCTTGATTTCGTCGCAATTGTCATCGAACCAGTATTGTTGCTTTCTCGTCGCGGGTCCAAGGATTTGGGAGGCTGTGCTGTAGATTAGATCTCTAAAGTTCGTCCAAACAGTCTCAATGTTCGTATTGTTTAGAGTGGTGGATCTCAGTTTGCCCTCCAGAGCTGTCTCCAGAGATTGTTTAGTACTCGCACAGTTTAGTTTTGTGATGTTTAGCCATTTTAGGGTTTTCCTTCCTTGGGGCCATCTTTTGGGCTGAATGCATATATTAAGTTTGTAGATGATGAGACGATGGTCTGTCCAGCATTCAGCACCGCAGAATGATTTGGTCACACGAACGTCTTGTCTGTCTTTCTTTCTTGTGATGACGTTGTCTACTAGGTGCCAGTGCTTGGAGCGAGTGTGCATCCACGAGGTCCTGTTTCTTGTGGGAAGACTGAATACTGTATTAGTAATCAACAAGTCATGTTCAAAACACGACTGAAGCAACAGGATACAATTGCTATTACACCGGCCCACTCCGTGTTTTCCTATCGCACTGTCCCAAAGAGCGTCATCGCACCCCACTCTTGCATAAAAGTCACAAAGTATGACAAGCTTATCAGTGGAAGGAATGTTGGCGATGATAGAGTGAAAGTCCTCGTAAAACCTGGACTTCACGTCATCAGGGTTAGTAATTGTTGGGGCATAGAAGCTGATGATGTTAAGATATTTCTTCCCGGTCAACAGAGGCAGTCTCATCATCATGAGTCTGTCATTTATGCACTTTGGAGGACTAGCGAGTTTGCATACTAATGATGTCTTCATGGCAAAGCCAACACCGGCCTCACGGCGTTCGTCGCTCCCTCTGTCACTCCAGAAGAAGGTGTAGCCGGAGCCTCTTTCACTTAGTTCACCCTCTCCTGGTAAACGGGTCTCGCTGAGAGCGGCAATGTCAACATCATATCTTGAAAGTTCGTGGCCCACCACGGCAGTCCTCCGTTGGGGTCTTTTAGTTTCATCTCTGTCCATTAGTGTGCGCACATTCCATGTGCCCAGGGTGAGAGGAATAGTCCTCGACTTTTTCTTTAGTTTGCGACCGCAGAAATAAGGTCCCCGCCAGCTGCGGTAGTCTAGCCACAGGGAAGATTTGAGCAGGCAATGTTTAGGGCACCTTTTCTAGCCCCTTCCAAATGTCATGGAGTCGAGCAGTGCATTCCTAAAGAGGGCTGCTCAGTCGCTCAGGGGGCAGCCGGATACTACTGCTGCTCAGTGTCAGTGGTAGACGACCATATGGCCTGAGCCGCCTGCATGCAGGTTTGTGACTACGGCTGCCAGTGTACCCTCACCTGCCGCTTCGTCACTTGTCTGTCGCTACAGGGGCTTTGGAATGAATCGATGATGATGATGAGAGTGACTTGCGCTGTGACTTTGTTTAAAGTGAGGAAGATTCGCGCAACACGTCGACCTCACTCTCTCGCCCAAAACCATCTGGTCCAGCAGCAAGACGTTGTCGAGACAGCTGGGAATGGGGTTGGGTGCAGTGGATGACCAGGACGTCCTATGTGTCTCGTCAAGCTCTTAGCACTCCACAATGCTTTGCTGTGTATCGCCTCTTGCCGTTGGCCCATAGAAGAACCAGCGCGCAGGCAGCCGAAAACCAGTCTTCACATGCTGGGTAGACAAATCCCACTTCACCGAGGTTTTTATCCCATCGGTTTACCCTCACCTGGTTTAGCCGGTCAGTCGATACCGTTTATCGGGTGTGGCCGCTGTGCATGCTACAGCTACTTGGAGCCACAGGTGAGTGCCAGGTGGGGACCAAAGGTGGTGAACTACCCCAGGAGGAGTACGACTGCTCCCCATCCAGAGGTGCTACCCCTCCCATGGACACCCCATACATCACCAAAAATTACTGCACCAAATATAACTCTTTTCGATCGTTCCGCATAAAATGAATAAAAAAATAAATAAAAAAAATAAATAAATGAAAGTTCTGTATAACGTTATTTTTTAATCTGATGTGTATTTATTTTGAAAACTTATGTCATTTTTGACGGGTGATACGCTAGTAATAATATAATAGCCCTAGACACTGGCACATTGTATCCGTAGCACTCTGACGTCATTCTTTCACCTTATATTTAAATACAAGGTGTGCATCAGGAGGTGTGCAAAATAATTATAAATTAAAGACTCAACAAACAATTCAAAAAATGACGTCATTTTTTAAAGTTTATATTTTAATTTTGGAAAAGGAACGATGTAAAAAGAGGATTTGAGGATTTATAATTATAAAATACGCTGTGTACATTTCAGGAAGTTTAATATTTCCTATTTATGAAAAAAATTACAAGTTACTTGGGCTTTTGACCAAAAAAAAAGTGGGCTCCGTAGGCGCCCTACAACCCCTAGTGTTTAATATAATGCGCACCGCGAAACAGACTAGCACAAAAACAGATAGGGAATATATTTTTTTTTAAATTAGGGTCAGTATAATATGCACCGCACCGCACCGCACCGCGCGACAGGAAAATATTAAAATGGTTGTTTAATATAATACGCACCGAGAAACTCTAGCACAAAAATGTACATGCTACACAGAGATCTTATCTTATCTTATCTGTTTACAGACGCTCCTTCTATACAGAAGAGTATTGCGTCCTACGCTTATCTATGGTTTGTGTTTAGTCCTGCATTTTTATCCGAGATTTAAATGTTGATAAAGTGTTCGTTTTCCTGGATTCTTCAGGCAACCCATTCCACGCCCGAATTACGGACGAGAAGAATGAAAATTTGTATGTGTTTTTTCTTGCATACGGAATAAGAAAGGTGTTTTTATCCTTATGTCTATCTGAGGGTTGTATTAAGTTATCTGTGTGTTGTATTTCTAAATTAGAATTAATTGCTTTATGTATGATTACTACTTTGCTCTTGGTTCTTCTATCCTCTAGTGTTTCAAGGTTTAATGATTTAACTAATGGTGTTATTCTTGTCAGTTTTGAATATTCTCCAGTAATGAATCTGGCAGCTCTTTTTTTAATTTGTTCTAGTTTATCAATGCTTTCTTACATAGAGATAACCTAAAAAATTCATAAATTTAATTACAGTAAATTCGATTGATCAGAAATTTCGATAGATCATTTTTATCGTCGGCATGAGTGTGCCTGCAAAATTTAAGCTCGCTAACATATGGGAAAATGGGTTAAAAATCGA
Source organism: Ampullaceana balthica (assembly GCA_944989445.1). Taxonomy (NCBI): domain Eukaryota; kingdom Metazoa; phylum Mollusca; class Gastropoda; family Lymnaeidae; genus Ampullaceana; species Ampullaceana balthica. Next base: position 109,771 of record CALYLW010001585.1, read on the forward strand.
TCAAAAGTTTTTTTCGGCAAACAATCCAGCAATCAAGCAGACGCTACGAGTTAATATAAAGGATTTTAAAATAACAATTATCGGAGCTAAGGAATACGTGAAACTTGCCCTAAATACAGGAATCGCGATTTGAATGCTGGGAGCGTGCATTGAATGCTGGGAGCGTGCATTGAATGCTGGGAGAGTGCATTGAATGCTGGGAGCGTGCATTGAATGCTGGGAGCGTGCATTGAATCCTGATAGCGTGCATTGAATGCTGGGAGCGTGCATTGAATCCTGGTAGCGTGCATTGAATCCTGGTATCGTGCATTGAATCCTGGTAGCGTGCATTGAATGCTGGTAGCGTGCATTGAATCCTGGTAGCGTGCATTGAATCCTGATAGCGTGCATTGAATGCTTGGAGCGTGCATTGAATCCTGGTAGCGTGCATTGAATCCTGGTAGCGTGCATTGAATGCTAGTAGCGTGCATTGAATCCTGGGAGCGTGCATTGAATGCTGGTAGCGTGCATTGAATCCTGGTAGCGTGCATTGAATCCTGATAGCGTGCATTGAATGCTGGGAGCGTGCATTGAATCCTGGTAGCGTGCATTGAATGCTGGGAGCGTGCATTGAATGCTGGGAGCGTGCATTGAATGCTGGGAGCGTGCATTGAATGCTGGGAGCGTGCATTGAATGCTGGGAGCGTGCATTGAATCCTGTTAGCGTGCATTGAATCCTGATAGCGTGCATTGAATGCTGGGAGCGTGCATTGAATCCTGGGAGCGTGCATTGAATGCTGGGAGCGTGCATTGAATGCTGGGAGCGTGCATTGAATGCTGGGAGCGTGCATTGAATGCTGGGAGCGTACATTGAATCCTGGTAGCGTGCATTGAATGCTGGGAGCGTGCATTGAATCCTGGTAGCGTGCATTGAATCCTGGTAGCGTGCATTGAATGCTGGGAGTGTGCATTGAATCCTGGTAGCGTGCATTGAATGCTGGGAGCGTGCATTGAATCCTGGTAGCGTGCTTCTCCAACTTCCGTGCTACAATTCATGATAAAGGGAATCTCCGTATTTGAAAAACTAGTGCAAACTTACTTTGACAAACAGTTTAGCAAAGATTAAGCCATAGAGGGTATCAGCATCAAAAACCAAAATAAAATTACTCACGGCAGTGGAGCGTTCCACAACTGTAGACATGTGAAGCTTGGACTTTTTACTAACATTATGATAGTTCGGTGAACCAATTCTACATAGTTAGCTTGGAAAGAATCGGATCAAATGACATGACAAACTTCGAGGCTCTCGAGTATTTGCCAGGGTAGGTCTCCAAAGAATGCGTATAAGTATAATTTAGTCTCAGCTACACCTATCAGCTCCTAAAGAAATTTTTCTACGAACACCTCAAATATCAACAGTGAGCAAGAAGACTTTAAAAAAGCGTTATTTGGATACGTTTAAAACTCAACGCTGCTGGTATTTACTTAAACTCGACTCCTATGTGTTGGCGTCCAAAAAACGGAGCCTCATAGCGCTCATCAGAACGGCGCAAAAATCTGATAAAAAATAACAGAAAGCTGTCCGGATTAACTAAACCCTCAAACTGACGATCAGATCAGAGGCGACACTAGGGTTGGCGTCACCCGGTGTGGTAGCTCATGGTGTCACCCCTTCACTAGGGTGGGCGTCACCCGCTGCGGTCCGCACCCCCGCACCCCCTAGTGACGCCTCTAGACCTGATGATCTCTGTCAGAATTAAAAAAAATGTCCGTACTGTCAAAGAAAAGCCTAATCAGCCACATGTAAACTCACCCTAATGACACAATCCCTAATTCCTATGATGTTCAGCCTTTGATGCAAGTTTACAATTACACAAATTTATCACTTGATGGAATGTGTACAAGTACAAAAATTTATCACTTGATGGAATGTGTACAAGTACAACAATTTATCACTTGATGAATATTTAAATTAATATGTAATTAACTAATTTAAGTTAAATATGGAAAAACTGACTTTGACCCCGACCAACCTGTTTCTTCGTTCCTCTTGACCTTTCCAGAGCTCATCAATAATGAACACGCAAACTGCAGCCTATCTGCCAGGGCAGAGCCGCAGACTCCTAGAGGATGTGAGCGTTCGTTGCATTGGCGGGTCTGGCCGGCTACAGGTTTGACGCCAACATACAACAACAGGGTGAAGACCACTGGGACCATCAAGGCGTTGGTTAAAGCGAAGCTGGCACGAACCATTTTAGTTTATCTGGGATAAGGATGGAAGCGCTTCAATGAATTCATGTAAAACAAATAATAAATAAAACCGTTATAGATTTTAATCCCTACTTTATTCATGACACGATTAAATCTACACTTTAACATAATTATTGTGTTCTTTCATGATTTAATTGATGTAAGTAGCCAATAACATTGATAATCAGTAAATAAATACTTTGTTTTCAAGCTAGAAATATTTTCAATATAAAAATCTGAAATAAAAATAATTGGTGATAAAGAGGTAATTACCAAACTGAGTAGGTCTGAAGAGATGAGTTGAGCCGTCCCACTGGTTGATAAAGACGCTTGCCAGTTAGTCTGCGAGGAACTTTGTCTCAATGAGATCTTCAGCCTCGGTTTGAATCATTTATAGAATTTCTTACTGCCCAAAAATGCCACAAATAATACGAAATAGAATATAATAAAAATGAGTTTTGTTTTTATGCCCCTCTATTGACCAAATTTTAACTTTGTAACAGTTTTGTCAAGTCCACGCGAGTAACTTGTGGGCGGGAATATCAAATATATTCTGTCAAGGAAACAGCTGTCAGGTGTCAGACAGGGATCCCCATAATCTTTTTGGCGGGGGAATTGGGTGGAACTGTTGGGACAATAGTCATGAGAGGGAGGTCAGGCTATAGTCATGAGAGGGAGGTAGGGCTATAGTCATGAAAGGGAGGGCGGGCTATAGTCATGAGAGGGAGGTAGGGCAATAGTCATGATAGGGAGGTCGGGCTATAGTCATGAGAGGGAGGTAGGGCTATAGTCACGAGATGGAGGTAGGGCTATAGTCGTGAGAGGGAGGTAGGGCTATAGTCATGAGAGGGAGGTAGGGCTATAGTCATGAGATGGAGGTAGGGCTATAGTCATGAGAGGGAGGTAGGGCTAGAGTCATGAGAGGGAGGTAGGGCTAGAGTCATGAGAGGGAGGTAGGGCTATAGTCATGAGTGGGAGTTCGGGCTAGAGTCATGAGAGGGAGGTAGGGCTAGAGTCATGAAAGGGAGGTAGGGCTAGAGTCATGAGAGGGAGGTAGGGCTAGAGTCATGTGAGGGAGGTAAGGCTAGAGTCATGAGAGGGAGGTAGAACTAGAGTCATGAGAGGGAGGTAGGGCTAGAGTCATGAGAGGGAGGTAGGGCTAGAGTCATGAGAGGGAGGTAGGGCTATAGTTATGATAGGGAGGTCGGGCTATTGTCATGAGAAGTAGGTAGGGCTATAGTCACGAGATGGAGGTAGGGCTATAGTCATGAGAGGGAGGGAGGGCTAGAGTCATGAGAGGGAGGTAGGGCTAGAGTCATGCGAGGGAGGTAGGGCTAGAGTCATAAGAGGGAGATAGGGTTATAGTCATGAGAGGGAGATCGGTCTATAGTCTCTTGTAGGATTGTTTTGGTGATGTCTTGCTATTCTCATTATGTAACATTTTTGTTTTCTATCATATTTTTTGTCCTGTGTATGTAAGCTGTGGGAGGATATAATCAAGATATTTAGAGTTTTTGTCAGGTATTAAAAATAGGAGACAAGAGACGTGTGTCTTGTAACAAATGTCAAGTCATTCGTGTTGGTCATTGAAACTTATATATCCGTTATGTATTAAAGGTATAGAATAAGTGAAATCGGTTTTGATAATTTATTCCTGTTCTAGGTTTAGATAATTCAGGAAAACTTACAAGTCAATACCAATATGACAGACCATTCCTCTTCCAATAACAGCATCACAGACCACTTCACTTGTCAATACCAACATAACATTACACTTCTCTTGTTAACTAGAGGATAAAAAATTATTTAGAGGTCTACTAAACATGTTACGTCACAGTTTTCAAAAGCAGTTAATATTACTTTTTTATACCAAAAAATTCTTTTGATTAATAAATTTTCAAATTAATCGATATACACAAACATATAAAATAACTCAAAACATGGCTAATGTTTCGAGAAGTGAATAACACGTGATATCCGACTGAGCAATCTTTTAAAAAAAATTTATTTATGCAAATGTACAACAATACAATCCTATAAATTAATCCTATATAATAAAAGGCAATGTTCTGTCCGGGCATCGATAGCGATTGGTCCTTCAAACTCCTACAGACTCCTACAGCCAATCACTGGCGGAGAAGAATTAAGTCTGATTTACATAATGAACGACGTTCATAACGAGTTATTTTTGCTGCAGTTTTTAATTTTTTGCAAGAGTTTATTTTGAGCGGTGCGCGTTGGGATTGGTAATAAAAAAACTTTGTATTTACTGTTATTTATTATAAATCTGGGCGGACCGTGGTGTGAGGGGGGGGAGGTAGGGTCTCTGGACAGACCACGGTGTGGGGAGGTAGGGTCTCTGGACAAACCAGCGGTGTGAGGGGGGAGGTAGGGTCTCTGGACAGACGGGGTGGGTAATATTGTTATAACTATAATGTATAGTATTTTTAACGTGATACACATGTGTGGCCGGTCGAGACCGCGGGTCACTCGACAAACTGCGTTGAGGGGATGTAGGGTTTCGCAACAGACCGCCGTGTGGGGGGAGGAGGTAGGGTTACTGGACCAACCGTGGTGTGTGGGGAAGGGTAGGTAGGGTCTCTGGAAAGACCGCGGTCTGGGGGGGGGTAGGGTCTCTGGAAAGACCGTGGTGTGGGGGAGTAGGGTCTCTGTACAGACCACGGTGGGGGGAGGTAGGTTCTCTTGACAGACCGCGGTGTGTGGGGGTAGGTCTCTGGACAGGCGGGGGTGGGTAATGTAGTGGTGTCCTTCCATAAACTTTACAGGTCACCCTAAACTTATTCCAGTGCTTGGACGGGCTTTGTTGCTAGTTTCATACATTTTCCTTTTTAAAAAATTGAAATATTTTTGAGAACTATTAAGTATTTGAGGACCTTTGAATCAGCGTCGTCAAACCCCACAAGTTGTCCCGTGCAGACGTAAGATGGGACCGCTGGCAGGTCTTAAAAACAACCACCAGCTTCATTATTCTTTACAACAGGAAGGGACTAAGGCTGTCGATTTCCAGGATGAAATAAATTTCTTTGTAATATATATATATATATATATATATAAACATATATATATATATATAGCTCAGTTGATGTTTATATGTTTCTTTGTCTGTTTGTTTGTACCAACTCTTAGTCCCACAATCATGGAAGAATAAAATTTTTTTAAAAAATGGACAAAAACCAATTTTTTGCGGAAGCTTCCTTTTGACATGCAGATGGTTTTCCTATAGTTTTTGTAATAGTCACTTTTGCCTAAAAGCCGTAAATTAAAAAATCAGAAAATGTAGAGACAAGGAAAGAAATTTAAAAATAATTTACATATTGAACAACTTTAGGCGGACTTTTAAAAAGAGTTTTTTAAAGGTACATTATTTTTTCAAGACTTTATTTTGAGCGGTGCACTTTTGAAAAATTCTGTTATTGTCAGGTGACACTTTCAACAATCTTTATTTATGGTGCGAACTTTTTCGTGTCCCCATTTTAAATTGAGCTGTATATTCTTTTGGTTAATATGTCACATTAATAAGATATATCCAATTTATAATTGTTTTGGCACTGCAATAAAAAGCACCCGCCTTTTTTTACAGGTTATTTCTTTATATTTTAGATGCTTTAAAAATATTTCATCACAATTTTCACTTGATGCACGGGTTTTAGTTTTTTACATGTGTGTATAAAATTTCTAAATTTGGTACGTTCTGCATTGTTTACTCGACTTTCACTAAAAACCTATTTATGCGATTAATAAGTGAAATTTATGTGGAAAGCGATGACCCAAGCCTAATAAACGTATGCGAAAAGTAAAAAAAACCTAAGAATTTTAATTTTTTGCAAATTGGTGTATGTGTGTGTGTGGTGTTTTTTTTAAATCGCTAATATATATTTAATTTAAATATGTGTTTAACGCATATACTCGTGTTTTTATTTTTGATAAACAGTATCGAAATCGCGTACATTAAAATTTGTTGTTGAAAACAAAATTTGTAAAACAATTTATTATTTATTAAAACATTCACGAAAATAAATAAAATGAATAAATAACGTAAGTGCAGATGTTTTAATAATATTTTATAGCTTCTGGTAGAGCAGTCGAATCTTGTAGAATATAGACAAGGACCTTGATGATCTACATCACCTATGACCCGCTCGTAAGCCGATCCCCCAAAATTTTACCTTAGAATTTTTCAAAAAAGAAAAAAAAAGTCGGCACTAGAACGAGTATCTCGATTTGTTGAGAAATATATCCTTCATAATCCAGTTTGAAATAAATATGTGTTTTGAACTTTGCATCTTACACCAATTGGGGACGGGGGGGGGGCACTTAATTTAATTTTTTCTTATGTAAGCTGTATAAATAATAACATTCATCTGATGGCCTGTAAAATTTAAGAAGTTGTTGAGCATTTTCCCGCAAAAGTTTAAAACTTTTAACCTACCACTTATTAGGGGCCGGGGGCCAAAATCTCAGTTTAGTTACATTCGTTGTATAAAAGGTATTTGATACAATGGCTGCTGGGTAAATTCATGGATTTTTACCACATTCCATACATTCAGTTTTGATGGCCCATTTTAAAATTCCATATGCTACTCAATTTCTAATGTCTTCCCCTTCATGATCGGGGGCCCTAAATCTTTTTTTCGTAAACTTTTAAATATTTATTCCCCATTGAATTAAAAAAAAAGCATGACAAATACACACATCTCAATCATGACAGATACACACATCTCAATCATGAAAGATACACACATCTCAATCATGATCCAGATTGAACTTTTCAGGCCAATGAAATGTTCAACTTGCAACGTTTAGGCCCAGGGCACTTAATGCCATTTTATTCCCAATTTGATTTTACAGGTCCTTGAAAAATTACGAAAAGCAGTATATTCATCATGATCCAGATTGAAATTAACAGGTGTTTTTAAATTTAAATCTTGCACTGATTGGGCCTGGGCAGAGGCGTAACTAGGTTTTTGGCGCCTTGGTTACTTTATTTTTGGCGCCCTTGATAAATTGACAAAGTTTGCGATTTTTCATTTGTTCGAAAAAATAATTGTATTTCACTTATTTTATTTATGAAATTAATTACGTGGTCTGAAAGTGACAGTCATACAACGTATTAATAAAAAAAAATGCATAAGACAGGAACAATACTAATTTGAAGTTTATTATTTACTAAATAATACCAAATAATTTGGTGGACAAAACGGGATATTGTTGAGTGAATAACGAATACAGCAAAACTTGAAGTAACATGTATTATAAATAAAAACAATAGTGTCAATGTGTAATACTCACTATATCATGCATAACGATAGAAACTCACAAATAAAAGTAAATTTAAGTAACACTCCACCAACTACAGCTCAGCACTTCAGTTAGCTGGCGCATTTGTGTGTTGCTAATACAGTCGGGCCTCTCTAAGTCCAACTCAAGGGGGAAAAAATTCGGCTAACAGAGTTTTCGAGTTAGGGAAACATGCATAATAGGCACAGATTAATCAAGGACAATGTTGATATTGAGAAAAAAAAGGGGGGAGGGACAGCCATAGGTGCTAGAAGGCTTGACAGGAAAGAGGGGCGGTGATGTTTCATATGAAAGGACCCATCTTGCTTTGACATACCGTCAACAGCTTGTGAGAGGAGACTACTTCGCTCCCCTCCCTAACTTTACTCCCTCGAATGTGGGATGGGGATCGTAAGATTTTTCTTTTAAAAAAAGACTGTAAAATCATATTGACATATGTATGATAAGAAGCCCCACAAAGGCCACAGACAAAATAAAAATATTATAATGGTTTAAATGAAATATACATTTAAATATAATTAATTATTCACTTTTTTGTTACCAAGGATAAAATTGAAATACAGCTGGACCACGCTAAGTCGAACTTTCTTAAGTCGAAAACCTCCCTATACCGAATTAATTGTTAGGTCCCTGCCAAATTCCATAAGACTAATATATTTTAGAGCTCCTTAACTCCAAGATATTTGGCTTTAAACCTCTATTTGTCGAATTTTCCAAGGCATTTTGGGTTATTATTCTGGAGTGAAATTTCAGAAAACGTGTTCCGTAGAGCCACGTAAATGGACGCAAAATATTATCTTAGTGCATTCAACAAGGGATTAAGCGACCTTTGCAAGTAAAAAAAATATTAAAAAAACAAGAAAAAGGAGTGGTAAGTGGTAACTAATTGGCGTCCCTTTGCTGCATGCTGTGACTCTTTTTAAAAAGAAAAATCTTACTCCCTCATCCCACTGTGGAGGGAGTAAAGTGGCGGAGGGGAGGGAAGGTGTCTCTTCTAACGGGCAAGTGTCGGCATGTCAAAGCAAGTTGTCTTCCTTTCATATGAAACATAGACACCGCCTCCCTTTCCTGTCAAGCCTACTAGCCGGTATGGCTGTCCCCCCACCCCTCAATATCTACATTGTCCATGATTATTTGGCGCCTATTACACCATTTTCCTTAACTCAAAAAATCCGTCAGTCGATTTTTTTTTCGGGTCCTTTTGAGATCGACTTAGAGAGGTCCGACTGTATTTATTTAAGTACACATTTAAAAATTAGAGATTTAGTGGCGCCCTTTTGAGCTGGCGCCCTTGGCAACTGCCCCGATGCCAACCCGTTGCTACGCCACTGGGCCTGGGATCAATTAATTTTTTTTCAAAGTAAGCTGTATAAATATTATTTATTCAGTGATTGACATAAAACTTTAGAAAGTTCTTGAATAAACTCCCGCAAAGGATTGTGGCTAAAATGGGTGTTTCTTTATCAAACTTGGTACATAAGATTTTGATGATGCATGCTGAGAAACTATAAGGCAAAATATGTCCAAAAGTTAAGTAGATTTCATATCGAAATTCTACACGTAACGGACTTAACGGTTGACAACGTTCGCCATGTCAAACCTTCTCTATTAGGGCCCCATATTCACAAAATTTTGTTAGGCGGCATCCCTGCTGTAACCGACATCGATGAACGTTCTTATTTCGTTGGTATGACGTCAATGTCATCCACCATATTGAACCATTTAAATGGTCTTTATACTTATGATCCCATCTTCCAGGAATTTGGTACTTATGTTCTCAACACTAACTGAAATTCTACCTTTTCTCTGCAGCACGATGGAATTATATATATATATATATATATATATATATATATATATATATATATATATTATATATATATATATATATATATATATATATATATATATATATATATATATACAGCTAAGTTGGTGTTTGTATGTTTGTTTGTTTCACTTCTCAGTTACACAACCACAGAAAAACCAAATAAAAAAATGGACAGGCATCAAATTTGTCAGGACGGTTCCTTTTAAGCTGCAGATAATTTTAGTATATTTCTAGTAATTGTCTCTGTTGCCTGAGTGCTGAAAATTTAAAAATTCAGAAAATATAGAGAAAAAGAGAGACAAATTAAATCTTATTTCCATATTGAAAAACTTTAGACGGACAGTCAAAAAATACTTTAAAAAATCTTTTCTTAAATAGGACACGCTTTTATTTACCTATAGAAAGTGCGCTAAAAAGAAGAAAATAAAATTGTTCTATGATTACAGGTGAAATCCTTGAACCTATCCACTCCGCATAAAAGCAAACCAACGCTAGTGTATATAGTTTATAATGTTAAGTTACATACATGTATATATAAACTGTTAATTATTATACCAAAACGAAACATTTTAATTACAGTATTAACATACTTTATGAGTTCTATATTTTAAATTAAAATGAACAAAACTGTAATTATTGATGTGTCAGTGCTAATATAGACAAAAAGTTTGAGTATTTTATTTTTCCCCATTCTTTTAATTTATCAAGAATTGCAATTTTTTTGCATGGGTCTCACTCCCCGTTTGCTGCCTTGTGCCTGAGGCCCCACTCATAGTTTTTGCAGTTTCTACACGTATATTATTTCACAGCTAAATTTAATTTTCTCGTGAGAACTTACGTTTTTAATTTATTACAAGCATTGATATATTTTGTATTTTAGCTATTACACGGCCAATTTGTAAGTCTTATTAATTTCTAAGGCTTTTTTCGGCCCTAATGTTCTACTTAACTTGAATTTAATTGAAAATTGAACTTGTATGGCATTGTCTGTTAAATTAAAAAGCTTGTTTTTTGCCCCCCCCCCTGGAAAAATTCCTATTGACGCCCATGAGCAAGGGATAGTATTTGGAATAAAACACATACGTTAATATATTTTAAGAAAAAAATTCAAATGGATTAATAAAATAAATACCAAATTAAAATACTTTCAGACTATTGTATGTTCCACCATGTCCAAATCACCAAAATGGTCTTATTTACGGATGGATTCCCATATCTAATAATTTGCTGGTTCAGTAAGGGATGCAATTCTTTGTTTATTCCCGTTTTCGGATAAGACATTATATTTTGCAAATTCGATCACCGCCTACTCCACCACCCCACGATATTATAGAATTTACTTATCAATGGATTGTAAAGTAAATTCCATTTTTAATATTTAATTTAACATTTAATATTGACCAGTTGCGTAGCGTGGGGGCAACGGGGCAAATGCCCCGGGTGGCACTTTGCCGGGGTTGTAAATTCCTAGTCGTTAATTAGTTTTTAACAATGAACATTTTAAAAGAAACTAAAACTTTTATCGAAATGTAAGAAAAGCCAAATAAGAAATTTATAAAAGAAACAAAGGAACTATCCTAAAGCATGTGAACGTTTCAACTGCCAAAACTTCAAACTCATTTTTACCACATTTTTATTTACCACGTTTTTATTAACTCGCATTCGTTACTGTTTGTTGGTGTGGTTGTCCAAGATTTTTTCAAATCTGCCAACGTAAAATTGAACCAATTCTGATGGTCCTAGAGATCTGAAAATTGTTACCACAGATGGATCTTGGATGACAATGCATTGTATCAAAATTTCAGATCGATCGAATGTACCGTTATTAAATTATTGAACTTTTTAGTTTATCTATAGTCTATATATAAGCATCTGTACCGCGGCTTTTGTTGACATCCGTGAGTTCCCCCCGTGACCACATCACAATGTTTTTAAAACGTTGGGCGGGCGCTTGTGAGGTGTTTGGTAAAATAAATAGAGGTAAAAAAATATTGTTAAAAACCAAGTTTTTATTAGTGGACTAAAAAGAATAAAATAAATAAAGGTAAAAAAATGATTTTTAAAAACCACGTTTTTACTAGCGGACTAAAAAGAAGAAAATAATTTAAAACTTATAAGCTCAAGTACTATGATTTAATATGACTAAAACGTGGGGCGGGTGTTTGGTATAAAAATTAAAGATTTCTAATTTAGAATGCAAAAGAGAGATCTATAAGTGAGAGTATGAGTGAGCTGCATATGTTTAACCTCATAAGCGCCCGCCCCACGTTTTTAGTCATATGAAACTAATGCACTTCCACTTATAAGTTTTAAATTATTTTCTTCTTTTTAGTCCGCTTGTAAAAACGTGGTTTTTAAAAATCATTTTTTTGCCTTTATTTATTGGATATAAATTCTTCTCATAGTAATGCTGCTGTAATTAATTGATTCTTAAAATTGGACAGCTGCTCCTGCTGTAAAAGAAAAACTTACTTTACCATAACAATTTGAAAAACGAGCCATTCAAATGCTCAGAGTGGTACATTGTTGGAAAAGGGGCGGTAAATTCATCATTTAAAGCGAATTATTAGCTTCTTATCTGTTACAGACGCTCCTGATATACAGAAGATTATTGCTTATAAAAATCAATAACGGCAAAATTAAGTTTAAATCAATAAAAGAAAAGTCAATATAGAAACGTAAAAGAAAAGAAGAAACTATATTAAATGCGTGTTAAATGGGTATCCTTATATAATAAAAGGCAATTTTCTGTCCGGTCATCGATAGCGATTGGTCCCTCAAACTCCTACAGCCAATCTCTAGCGGAGGAAAATTAAATCTCATTTAAATATTGAACGACGTTCAAAACGAGTTATTTTTGGTACAGATGTTTTAAATCCCTTATATTAACATCACCGCCGGTCATCTCTCTCTGTCTTGGGTGGGCGGAAAAACAAAAGTCAAAAAATGACCCACTTCCCGTGATCCGATCGAGCTGAAATTTGGCACCCGTACCCGTCTCACCTAACAATGCATTGTATCAAAATTTCAAATCGATCGAACGTACCGTAATTAAATTAATGCATTTTTAGTTTATCCTTATATAACGTATGTAATTCAAATTCACTGTTTGTTATTGTTGTTTTTTTCCACGTGAAAGTTTGAGTTGACGCGTTGAGGCGACCCATCGAAGTACCGCGTGCTTTTGTATACATTTTGAGTGTCACGCTGAGCTGGGTCAAGCGAATCAGTGACCAGACTTTTCACCCTCTCCCACCTCCCCCCCCCGGGTTATGAAGCAAAGTTGAGTTAGACAGATTCAGTCTGTAAATGTTTGTAGCGTTTGAAAATAATCAATACTGTTAGTTATGTCTCATATATATGGGATTTATAGTCAAAAACTTTGTTTTTACGGGTTTGTTTTATTCCAAGAGTTTATTGTGAGCGGTGCACGTTGGGATTTGTAAATATAATGTATAGTATTTTCGACGTGATGCACCTGTATGGCCGGTCGAGACGGCGGGTCTCTCGACTAACCACGGTGGAGAGGATGTAGGGTCTCTCGATAGACCGCGGTGTTAGGGGGAGGTAGGCTCTCTGGACAGAGGTAGTTTCCTAGCTGAGTCATCGGACGGTCGGGTAGGGGCTGAGCGGAATTACAGATTTATCACTCTTGATGTCTGATGTAAACAAAGATCTAACACTGAGCCAATTACGTGACGCAGGTCTAACACACTTTTTGTCACAATTGCTTGGCATTGATCGTTATGGAAGACACAGGTGGTTGTTTATTTTCTTACTTCGATCCCATATCGCTGAAGTTTGTCTGTTAGCAAGCTATGTTCAAACTAAGAAACAATTTGAATTGGATGTAATTATTACTATTTAATTAAATAAAAAACTCAAAGCTCTTTATAAAATCTATGTCATTTAAAATTTATTGTTTCAAATGAAAAAAATACAAATGACATAGTAACCTCCCTTCCGCACAATTTGACTTGTTGAAGACCTAAAATAGAGTGACTTTAGTTAGCAGTACTGAATGATCTCCCCCCAGTGGCACTGCTTCATACAGCATTCACAGACGATATTGGTGTTTCTCTCCCTTTTCGTCAGGTAGGACAGGGCACTCTGACTGCTTAGTCTGACGTCACGCAGTGGATCATCTTGATCTGGTGGATGAAATGGACAATGAGTTTAGGAGTTGATGACATTTTATTATAAACACAAAAGCATGCTACATTATTTTTTTTAAATGTCTTGTCTACTTGGCTAAAATCATTATTTAATGTTGACATTTTGATTTAGTCTATGTGCTCGGAGCACAAGTAAGGTAGCGGACCTAGCCGCAGCCCGAAACCAACATGCCCTGGCAGGTAATGCCGAAGTCCGTTTGGTTAGGTGTTAGGTGCTAGTCATATATGATTACAAACGCTGATCGGATCGCAGGGAGTGCATTAGATGAAATGCTGATGATGAAAACCAAAGTACCCATTGAGGGTCGGGTTATCCGATGCGACCGTTTCGTCCCCTCACTAGCAAAAGCCATTGAGCAGTGCGGTTTAGGGCCAGGAGTACGTGTACGAATAGCAAAAGGTACCGCGAAGAACTTAGCGGACGCTAGCTCTGAGGAAACCTTCCAGTGGGGTTACACCCTTGGGTCACCATTGATGATCCCTCGCTTTGTGACGGTCCTTAACCATAGAGACACATATGCTTTGTCGGGTTGGCGCCGAAGTTGTAGCGAATCAAAGTAGGAAATTCCACCACTCTTTGTGAGGTTACTTTTAGTTTTAGGCATGACCATGTCCTGGACGCCCAGTCTGCCGCTTCAGAAGCGAACGTTCTGGGGGGGGGGAGGGGGAGGAGGGATCTTTCAGATGTTAGGTTTCCATGGGGGGAGGTAGGGTGGCTTGGGGGGGGGAGCTCGGGAGACCCATGAAGAGCACTAGGATCGGGGCTACTGACTTTCTTCCACATGTAGGTTAAATGACCTGAATAATGATCGGTCAAATGATCGATCAAGTATTTCTTCGATGAGGGAGGTGGTAGATAAGGGAGATACTTTTTTTCGAGGTGGAGACAAGGATCGTACTCGTATTCTCTGTTATTGTTGGATGCAATGTTAATGATTTTTTTTTCCGAAAATTTTGACAATAATTTGTCTATTTAAAAAAAGTTAAATGATAGGAAATGTCTATTTAAAAAGAATTTACATAAAAATGCAATGTGACAATTGTTTATTTTCATCAAAGCACAAAAGTTTTACAAAACAAATAATTAAAAAAATTGTTTTCTTATTTATTCGCCTACTACTCTTTTATTCATGTATTGTAGCTCCGACCTCATTAAAAACTACTCTTCTCTTGTGCACAAATTAAAGTAATTATTTTATAGAAATCACAACATATTTGTTTTTCAAAATGTAATACTGGAGGTAAGGAATACGTGAAACAGGCACTAAATACGTGAATCGCGATCTGGGAGCGTGTACTGAATGCTGGAGTCTCTCTTCTCCTACATTTATAATACCATTAATGATGAAAGGAATCTCCGTATTTGAAAAGCCAGTGCAACTTCAGAAGACTGTTAAGCCAAAGTTTAGCAATAGAAGAACATCAGCATGAACACCAAAATAAAATCAAACAGATCAGTGGAATTCCCCACCCTAGTGCAGGTATGTGAAACTTGGACTCAATACAAGCAACATGCTGGTTTACTGAACCACTTCTACATAGCAAGCTTGGAAAGAATCGGATCAAATGACAGGACAAACTTCGAGACACTCGAGTAC
This sequence comes from Ampullaceana balthica, assembly GCA_944989445.1. NCBI lineage: Eukaryota > Metazoa > Mollusca > Gastropoda > Lymnaeidae > Ampullaceana > Ampullaceana balthica. The sequence goes on from CALYLW010001585.1 coordinate 124,923, forward strand.
TTGCCAGGGAAGGTCTCCGTATAAGTATGATTTAGTCTCAGCTGTCAAAGAAACTTTTGTATGAACACCTCGAATATGAACAGTGAGCCAGCAAAGTTTTTTAAAAAGGCGCTATTTGCAACGTTCAAAACCAACTCAGTGCAGCTGGTATTTACTTTATGCCTCCTATTAGTTAGTGTCCAAGGACGGAGACTCATAGCGCTCATCAGAACGGCACAAAAATCTGATGAAAAATTAACAAAAAGCTGCCGGGATGAACTAAACCCTAAAGGAAACTACTTGATAATCTCTTTTCAGAATTGCAAACGTCCTTACTGCCAAAGATTGGTCTAATCAGACACTTTTAAACTCAACCAAATGTCACAAGTCCAAATTTCTAGGATGTTCAGAACTACACATGGACACACAACAATATGACAGAATTTGATTTACTTCCCCCCTTCGATTAATCTTTATATTAAGACAGTTTATAACTTTATGAATCTTTATAATACGCCAGTTCCTGTTAAATATGAGAAAACTGACTATGACCTTGACCTACCTGTTTCTACGTTCCTCTTGACCTTTCCAGAGCTCATCAACGTTGAACACGCAAACTGCAGCATATCTGTCAGGGCAGAGCCGCAGACTCCTAGAGGATGTGCGCTGCCTTGAATGTTGCACCGACGGATCTGACCGGCTACAGGTTTGACGCCAACATTCAACAACAGTATGATGACGACTGTGACCGTCAAGGCGTTGGAGAAAAAGAGGCTTGCACGAGCCATTTTAAATTATCTGGGATGAGGATAAAAACGCTTCAAAATTTAGTGTAAAAATAATTTTAAGTAATATAAAAATAAATTTGTATAAACTATCGATATTTATTTTTTTAAATTTGCATTGTTTAAACTAGACTTTAACATAAAAGTTGCGTTCTGCTATGATTAACTTAATGAAAATAGCGAATCAAATCAATAGCGAGAAACTTAAATAGTTTATAATCGAATTAAAAAAGATTGCATATAAAATAAAAAATCTAAAATAAAAATAATTGATATTAATGTTAGTTACCAAGCTGTGTAGGTCTAAAGAAATGAGTTGAGCCGTCCCACAGGGAGATGAAGACTTATGCAGGTTAGTCTGCGAGAAACTTTGTCTCAATGAGATCTTCAGCCTCGGTTTGATTCATTTATAGAATTTCTTACTGCTCCATTGACTGGCTGCAAAATGTCACAAGCAATACGACATATATCTTTTTTTTTAAAAATATTTTTTTCTTCTTCTTCTCGTTTTGCCAAAGGTTGACTTTGTCACAATTTCTGTCAAGGAAACAGCTGTCAGGTGTCAGGCAGGGATCCCCAAATCTGTTTGGCGGGGAATTTGTGCGAACTGTTTAAGATAGAGACGTGAGAGTGTGGGTGTCGGGTTGAATGTTGAGGAGAGATGTGGGAAAGTGAGGCGGAGGGGGGAGATGGGCTGGAAGTCTCTTGTAGGATTTCTTTCTTTTTTTGTTGCAATGTCTTTTTTTTTATTATTTCTTTGTCAAATTTTGATTTTCTATCAGATTTTTGTCCTGTGTATGTAAGCTGTGGGAGGATATATTCAAGATATTTAGAGTTTTTGTAAGGTATTAAAATTAGGAGACAAGAGACGCGTGTCTTGAAACAAATGTCAAGTAAAACGTGTTTGTCGTGAAAACAAAGATCTCCGTTATGTATCAGACGTGGTGTTTAAGTGAAATCTGGTTTGATAATTTATTCGTGCTATAAGTTAAGATAATTCAGTAAAACTTACAAGTCAATAACAAAATGACAGAACGTTCCTCTTGTCAATATCAATATGTTAGACCACTTCTCTTGTCAATATCAACATGACAGACAATTTCTCTTGTCATTACCAACAAGACTGAACACTCTTCTTGTCAACGACAGGGGAAAGTTTATTTAGAGGGTAACTACACATGTTACGTCACAGTTTTCTAATCCTCTGCTATAACTGTTAATTTCTGAAAATTCTTTTGACTAACAGATGTTCAAAATAATCGATACACACAAGTTGATAAAATAATCGATATACACAAGTTATAAAATAATCGATATACACAAGTTGATAAAATAATCGATATACACAAGTTAATAAAATAATCGATATACACAAGTTGATAAAAAAATCGATATACACAAGTTGATAAAATAATCGATATACACAAGTTGATAAAATAATCGATATACACAAGTAGATAAAATAATCAATATACACAAGTAGATAAAACAATCGATATACACAAGTTGATAAAATAATCGATATACACAAGCAGATAAAATAATTGATACACACAAGTTGATAAACTAATCGATATACACAAGTAGATAAAAGAATTGATATACACGAGTAGATAAAATAATCGATATACACAAGTAGATACAATAATCGATACACACAAATTGATAAACTAATCGATATACACAAGTAGATAAAATAATTGATATACACAAGTAGATAAAATAATCGATATACACAAGTAGATAAAATAATCGATATACACAAATAGATAAATGTTTCAAGAACTGAAATCAGACAATCTATAATAAATGTAGATCATTTATAGTTTCTTGTTTTTTCAATTTAAATTTGTTTCCCTATTGTGTCCACACATCTAAAGGCTAAAGTGACACAAAAGAGGAGGGGTCGGCAAGCATATAAGTGGGTTGAGTTAAAGCGACAACCAGGGAACTATTTTCACTTTAATGACTTGCTAGTGAAATGTAATTAATTTTATTTTATTTGTTTCATTGTATGTGATAATAGCCCAAAAATTGACATATTCTACATGGTTAGTATTAATGGTTGAACATTGAAGATATAATTATGTTTTTATGTTCTTTCTTGAAAACTTCTGAGGACCAGCAGCGGGGGATGCATGGACCGGCACAGGCCCGCGGACCACCACTTTGAGAAGCACTGTTCTAAACCACACGCTTCCGTATCTCAAATTGTGAATTGCGCTTCGTGCGTTTGAAGGATATAATCTGTATTCGGATGAATACAGATTGGTTAAAGAATTTATTAGATTATAGTGGTAATTAAATTTCTTTACTACAGTTTATGTACTATTTTATGGATTATTATTTATATCCCTCATTTTTATTAAAAAAACTGATTAATGTTACTAAAATAAATAACAATTTTTTTAATTAAGTGGAGAAAATGTATTAATTTAGTATTTGCTATCATTAACAGATTTAAATTATGGGATTAAATTGTACATACAAATACATTTTAATGAATTCAATTATTGAATAAATTAATTTTAATTAAACTGGAAGAGCTTAATGAATTGATTTGAGCTTTATGCAGTGGCGTAGTGAGAGGGGGTGAGTGGGGCAAATGCCTCGGGCGGCACTTTTTCAGAGGTGGCTAATGCCCCGTCGTTTAAATTCTAAGACTGAAAATTGTTCAAAAGTTAAAAATTGTATGATAATAAATTAAATAACCAATAAGAACTTGATAAAATAAATAAAGGAACTATCCTAAAATATTTGAAAATTTCTACTGCCAAAACTCAATACTTGATATAAATTCTCCTGATACTTATGCTACATAACTGAAAAACCAAGAGACTTAAGTGGTATGAGAGCGTGACACTTATTTGCTGTGAACTTAATTGATTTTTCAAATTTGAAATTTCATGTTGCAGAAGTGAAAATTACTGTACCTTATCTATATTAAACATGAGCCAATTAATTACTCCGGGCGGCATTTTGTTGGGGGCGGCAAATTCGTAATTTTTAAATTAGTTTCTTAAAAAATGAAACATGTTAAAATAAAGTTAAATTAAATATAAGAAATAATAAAATTATTATTAATAATAGAAATGAAATGACTATTTTAAAATATGTGAACGTTTCTAATGCCACTACTCACCAACTCAATGATGAACCTATCGTCTTTGATACTAATGCTAGTGTATTTTTTTTAAAGGAGGGGGGGGCTGAAGTAGCATAAAAACGTGACTTGATGTGCTGATATCTATAACTAATTCAAGTTTCTCAGTCACTCAGATTGTAGAAGCGACAATTGTTGTATCCTTTGAATTCCAAAAACAACCAATAACATTTCAACAACATACTTTGAATTATTTGATATAAAACAAATAAACCGTACGAACAGATGAAAATTTGTGATTACTGTAAGTGCGGAGACATTGAGTGTCAAACATATTGACATTAACTTCTCCAATTTAGAAACGGAACTTACACCAAAATATAATTGATACGGAAAATAAGATGTTGTAGAATCTTTCCTGATTTCATTGAAATTTAAAAAAATGTTATCACGACAATTCTGAAATAATTTTAAATAAATGATTTTCTTAATATAATAGACAACAGGGGCCCAACGTGTTTTAATAATTCTTTTGATTTATTAGTTATTTTAAAACATTTGGAAATGTGTGATAACGGAAATGATAGCGCTACAATGCTTTGCAGAGGCTAGTTACAGAGAAATTAATGGAATACTTAAAATAGCCTTTCATTTTCGCTAAAATGTTATGTGGATACCTTATCAAACGAGAGGGCAAATTATTGGCGATAAAATCAAATATGTAACTATGTTATGTAAAATAGAAGAGTTCAGATGAAATTTGTATTCTTCATAAGATGAGGTCACAGTAGAGATTGATGTGAGGTTTTGACAGTTACAGAATTTGAAAAAAAGACATTATTATTTGTATACCTTATTTACTGAACTTTGACATTTGGCCCTCAAATTAAAGTAAGTATCTCATATGACATTAAGGGGCACGGTGGTCGAGTGGCATGCGCGCTCGGCTGGCGTACCGATGGTCACGGGCTCGAATCTATTTGAAGGCAGGGATTTGTTCCCGGGGCCTAGGGCGTCCCTGAGTCCACCCAGCTCCGAATGGGTATCTAACACTAGTGAGGGAAATAAAGGCGGCTGGGTAATGCGTGGAACCCTCATAGCAATGGCCTGTGATCGCTGTGTCAATTTTTCTGTGGACGCAATAATCTTCTGTATAGAAGTAGCCTCTGTATAGATAAGACAAGACGACATTGTCAAGCCAGGACTATGAATTACTGAATTTAAGCCCACTTGACTTATTCAAGTTTATTAAGAAATTTAGCCTTGAATTTACCCTGCCTTATATATATATATATATATATATATTATATATATATATATATATATATATATAATATATTTACTACAAGTTCAAGTAATGGCAGCTGTGACAGAAGCTTCTCTAAAATTAAGTAAAATGAAAAATTAACTAAGATCAATAATGAATACACCAAGATTTACTAATGTATGGCTTTTTTTTCTTTTTTAGCTATTGAGCATCGTATGGCTGATAACACTGATGATCATCGTATGGCTGATAACACTGATGATCATCGTATGGCTGATAACACTGATGATTATCCATCGTATGGCTGATAACACTGATGATCATCGTATGGCTGATAACACTGATGATCATCGTATGGCTGATAACACTGACGATCATCGTATGGCTGATGACACTGATGATCATCGTATGGCTGATAACGCTGATGCATCAAAGTTTGAGCAATGAGGAAAAGCAGAAAATTACACTTAAGATTTTTTTGTTGAAAATGAAAGCTTTTCTAATTATTTATAACTTAAAAGTGTATTGTGCCCTTTCTGTTACTTTACATACAGTGGTTCCTAACCTTTTGGGGTCCATGCACCCCTTCAGATGCCCAAACAAAGTTCATGCACCCCCTCGTGAAACTTGCAGAAAATGCATAATAAACTATGTTTATTTTAGGAACATAACAGTTTTGACAAAAGGCAACAGGGAATTTAAACGGAGATCTGCTGCTTCTTATGATCAATCGGCGATTTAAATCTGGGGACTGTTTTGTACAAATCAACTCTCATTTCATCCTCTGCATTCAACTTATTCCTTTCCTTGGTTTTAATCGTCAAAGGTGTGGAGAATCCTGCTTCACAGAGATAGGTTGTGACAAATGGAAGGAGAGTCAGTACTGCCCTATTGGCTATTTGTGGGTAGGAATTTAGCTGGGCGCACCAAAATTCAATCAAGGTATTGCAACTGAAGGCACTCCTCAGTACTTCTCTGGTTCTCAAATCAATCAGGTCATCTTTAGCAAGGTCACTGTCATCAATGTTGTCCAAGTCACAGAGAAAAGGATTGCGAATCCAAAGGTCTTTCCTAGCAATTTCTTGACAGAAATACCCATCAAAGGACCTTTGCAATGTTGAAAGGTGCTCTGAAATTTCCCCTTTGATGTTGTCGGGCAGTGATCCCTCAGTGCTTCCTTCTGCAGCAGATATTACAACTTCATCCAAGAATGGAAAGTTGGCCAAGTTGGACTTTTCAAGTCGTCATTAGAATAGTGGCAGTTTGTTAAGGAAGGCTTGCAATCTCTTAGTAGCATCCATTACTGTCAAAGCAGGTCCTTGGAGAGATATGTTCAACTCATTTAAGATGGTGAAGATGTCAGCCAGGTATGCCAAGTAATGAATGAAATTTTCACAGTCAAACTTGTCAGGAAGGTCACTCTCTTTTTCTCGCAAGAAAATGGCAAGCTCCACTCTCGGTTCTACTAACCGAGAAAGTATCCGGCCCCTGGACAACCAGCGCACCTCAGTGTGTTGGCAGAACTTGATGCTCAGAGCCCACCTCCTGACAGAACAACTTGAATAGGCAGTGGTTCAAGGCATGTGAGCAGATAAAATTTACAACTTGGACTACAGTAGAAAGAACTGACTTCAAGGTTGGAGGTAGATTTTTGCATGCCAGGGCCTGACGATGAAGGATACACTGTGTAGTAACAATATCTGGAATTTCATTTTTTACCAGTGCTAAAAATCCTGACTTATTACCGAGCATGTAGGGAGCACCGTCTGTGCAAATTGAAGAAATTCTTGAAGTCCAATCAAACTGGTTTTCAGTGAAGAATGCCCTGACTAGCTGCTGCACATCAACAGCTTTGCTAGTAGCTAAGAGTGGCTTACAAAAGAGAAATTCCTCCTTCAGCAATCCACTGTGAACATATCTCCCAAATGCAAGAATCTGACTGCATTGTGCTACATCAGTTGATTCATCCAGCTTCATGCTAAATAGAAAAGGACTGCTTCTCATCTTGCACAAGACTTGATGCAGAAAGTCTGCAGCCATGCCACTAATCCTGGAATGAATAGTGTTATTGGACAAAGGAACTCTCTCAACCTGCTTCCTCTGCTGGTGACTGGTGACCACACATCAGTTCCACCATCTCCAGAGCACAAGGCTTCACCAAAGTTTCTCTAATGGTGTGGGGCCTGGGGCTTCTTGTTTTTTGCAATAAGATATGCAACCTTGAATGATGCCTCCAGTGCAGGTTTATGTGACAAAGAAAATCTTGGTCAAGGTACCTGAGGTCAAGAAGCGAGCTCTCTTCTGCTTGAAGACCTCGACACTTTCCTTGGAATTGGATGGATGAACTTTCTCCAAGTGCTCTCGGAGTCTAACAGGCTTCATGTTGTCATTGCACAGAATTTTTCCACAGTGGAAGCACTGAGGCTTTTGTGTTCAATCTCTCTCTCTCTCTTTTATATTTATTAACGATTTTGAGGGGGTGATGACAATCGGAAAGTCGTACCAGTCACAGGCAAATTTTTAATTGACGAAGTTGATGTTTTTAATGACCGGAATTGGATGCTCAACTCAAGATTTTAGGTTTCAATGACGAATAATGGCTTACAATTAACGTTTTTAAGACCTTTGCAGCGTACAGGGCAATAAAAGTAAAGGAAACAAATCCCAACGGTTACATCCACTCAAAACAGTGAGAGGGTCACCGGAAGCCATATATCTGACGTATTTGATGACAAAATTAAATTATTTTTAGAAAAATGTGACGTAAAACACGAAATTCCCAGGAACATGCACGAACCAGTATCAAAAAGGTTGTAGGCTATATGGGCGCCCTTTGACGCTGCATGCCTGGCTTATGGTTTACATTTTCATATTATCAGTTTTTATTTCTTTTTTTTTCCTTCTGTTTCTTTTCTTCCTCTTTTTCTTTTTTTTCGCTGAATCGTTCATGCACCCCCTGGAACCTGCTCATGCACCCCTTGGGGGTGCATGCACCACTGGTTAGGAACCCCTGCTTTACAATAACAATTATATTTTTAAAATTATTATATTTTTCTGCGGGATGAGGGGCGGCAAACCTGTCTTGTGCCCCGGGGGAGCACATACCCACACTACGGGATTGATGGATACTCCTAGTTTATTTTAAAACAAGTTTTTAAAATGTGTTTGTGTGTGTGTGTTTGTTTGCGTGTGTGTGTTTGTGTGTGAATGTAAAATAAGAACCCTTGTGTTTTATAACATTGAATCCCTCCTTTTTCTTTTGTTTCAAACTCTCAGATATTTATTCGGTAAATGATAATTTATACCCAATATATACCAATTTTAGAACCTTCCTGGTTATTGGGTGTGATTTGTGTTGCATGTGTGTGTGTGGGGGTGGGGGTGGGGGTGGTCAAGTCCATGAAGTGCTTCAGTCATACCTGAAACCTTCCGAGGACGGAAGTCATTTGAGTGTCCAACCGGAACTGGTCATGTCTTTGTTGAATCAATACAATGAAAGCGAGGCCAGCGGTGATTTTTTAAAAAAAAAGTGTTTTTGAAGATGAAGAAGGGTGGGTTTATTGAACTAACGTACCAAACCCCCCCTCCCCCATAGTTATCCACCAATGGCATTGCAGAGGGGTGGGGAATACATTTGACAAAATTCTAATGATTAAGTTATATAAAGTATATTTTTAATAATGTTTTTTAAAAACATTTTACGTGGACATACTAAAACTATAAAGTCATTAAAAATTTCTGCAAATGTAACACACAAAGAAACAAATGTAACACACAAAGAAACAAATGTAACACACAAAGAAAGCTTATGCTGAAGATGGTTAGCAGAGTAGGCAAAACGTGATTGCCTAAAATAAAATATTATAGGGCAGGGCAGATTAAGACTGCTCGGGGCCCCTGGCTGCAATTCAAACTGGGGCCCTGTCCAGGCAGCGTAATTTTAAATAAAATGATCACTAGCGGTCTAATATAAGACTATGTAACTTGTAATGCAGGGTGTAATAAGACAAACAATTGAATAGAAGTCAGTTAAATTAATATAAAGTAACACAAATCCACACTTCATTAAAATATTTATTATTATTTATTTCAATCTTTAGAACCTTCGTTTGCGAACTTTTCTCACGGCGAGATTTTTAATCAAGTCAGTAAAATTAAGTGAGCTTACAATTTCCCTTTCAATGCTCATTAGAGAGAGTGCTGACTCAGTCTTTGTTTTCCTATGCAACTGCTAATTTCATAATTTATTTTCTTCAACTTTGAAAATGATCGCTCTCAGCTGCACTTTTATGTCATCAACGGGAGATAGACTACATGCGAAGTTCAATATTTAAATTTGGAAAGGACTGTGTAAAGTTTAGCTCATTCAAAAACAGCAACATATTTCGCTCCGTGCATGTATTTTGAGTTTCACATTGTGCTACTTCCTTTTCCTGGCCCTGGGGCTGGACAATAAACGTTTTGAAGAGTTCTGAAAATTAGACTAATTCTGAAGGAAAGCAGTCTTCGAAATCACTTGAATATTCTTCCATTAACTTGGCTGCTGCCCCTCGGATGGCATCATTGCTGAGCTCCGTAAGGTTTGTAAGAAAGCCACATTTCTCATGGATGCCTTTATATGCATCTAACTGATGTTGTAGGGCTGGAGAAAGTTTGTCAATGAATACCAGAAATACCTCAACCTTGAATTTTTGTCTCGGAGAAATACAGTTTCGGCTGATGTCTCTTCATCAAGATGACAATTTCTCTTTCTTTAATCACATTGAAGATTGTTTATACTCTTTCTCCACGGACACATCCTTTCCTTTTTCTTCATAGAAATCAAATTCAGAACGCTGTCTTTTAACAAACTCAAGAATATATTTCAACAAATGTATCTTGAAGGGATGCATTCATTTTCTGAAACCATTTTAAAATTGTGTCCCAAATTTCAAGTAAAATAGCGAGTTTCAGTTGTTCAAGTTCCTTCCGAAATGCTTCAAGTCGACCGTCAGGCGGCTGATTGTCGTCAGTTGCCAATTCTTCCAGTCCTGCAATATTCGCATGGTATTATTTATTAACAGATCTTACAGCATCATGTCGGACTGAGCATCTTGTGTCATACAAGGCTTTGTTAACATATAACCTTTTCGATTGTTTTTGAAGACCCTGCCAACGATGAATAGATGCAACAAGCCAGGTATAAAGATTTTGCAGAATAAAAAAATAAGTAAATAATTTTTTTTAAAAATCTGTTTGCAGTAGGACAACCTTCTGCTGCACTTTTCCCAACCAAATTAAGGGAATTGGCAGTGGACGGCGCATAATGAGCAAGACTGCACTTCTCACTAAGGATAGTCCGGACTCAGTTTTACTTCCAACTTATACTTGCAGCATTGTCGTATGACTGTCGACGGCAATCTTGAATTTGAATGTCAATTTCTTCCAAAATATTGAAAATAATTTGGGCAATTCCTTATCCAGTATGGGAATACATTGGTATGAACTTGATGAATCGCTCAACAGGAATTAATGGTATTTAGGTAATAACGGAACGCAACATGTAATTCAGGTTAATTAAGGACACCGATATCTAATGTTCATACCAAAATCACCTATGACACTCTCGTAAGCCGACCCCCCCCCCTAACATTTTCCCCTAGATTTGCAGTCTGTCTGTAGGTCGAAGCGTCGAAACTCGTAAACAGTGAACTAACTTGGAAGTTGGTTAAAAATTCGATTATTGAATTATGCTCTACTATGTCAAAGTTTTTTTGTCGTAAGTTTTCCAAACTAAATAGAAGCCGATTGTTTTTCTAAAGCTAGGTTTCCCTAGATATTATTACAAATGATGACGATTTCCGGTATTTCACACTCTTCGTCATTTTCTCTTGATAAGTAGATGATATTTTATTAATTTATTTATATTTTCAAGGCTTCATGTAAACATTTGCCCACCTTTATTGTAGAAAATAATAATTTTGGGGGCACCTAAATCATCGGGGGCCCCTGGCTTTAGCCCGTTCAGCCCCACCCCCTTTAATCCGCCGTAGTTATAGGGCATTGAGCTCCTTATGACTTTTCCTTCTTGGTCGGATTCCCAAAATTGTTTATTTTTGTAAACTTTAAAGACTTTATTTCTTATTAGATTTATTAAGATTTTTTAAAAACATTGAAAAATTCATCAGTCATGATCTATATTGAAATCTTCATGGTTTTAAACTTACAACTTGCATCGTTTAGGCTCGGGGCTCTTAATGTTGTTCTTTCCTAGTATGAGCTTTATAAATATTATTTCAAACATGGGGTACTGGCATCATTCTTCTCATTGACATAAAACTTTTGGAACTTGTTGACTACACTTCCACCAAGGGTTGTGGCAAATCTTTTGTTGTTGATTGCACTTCCACCAAGGGTTGTGGCAAATCTTTTGTTGTTGACTACACTTCCACCAAGGGTTGTGGCAAATCTTTTGTTGTTGACTACACTTCCACCAAGGGTTGGGGCAAATCTTTTGTTGTTGCTACATTCCACCAAGGGTTGTGGCAAATCTTTTGTTGTTGACTACACTTCCACCAAGGGTTGTGGGCAAATCTTTTGTTGTTGATTGCACTTCCACAAGGGTTGTGGCAAATCTTTTGTTGTTGACTACACTTCCACCAAGGGTTGGGGCAAATCTTTTGTTGTTGACTACACTTCCACCAAGGGTTGTGGCAAATCTTTTGTTGTTGACTACACTTCCACCAAGGGTTGTGGCAAATCTTTTGTTGTTGATTGCACTTCCACCAAGGGTTGTGGCAAATCTTTTGTTGTTGACTACACTTCCACCAAGGGTTGTGGCAAATCTTTTGTTGTTGACTCACTTCCACCAAGGGTTGTGGCAAATCTTTTGTTGTTGACTACACTTCCACCAAGGGTTGTGGCAAATCTTTTGTTGTTGACTACACTTCCACCAAGGGTTGTGGCAAATCTTTTGTTGTTGACTGCACTTCCACCAAGGGTTGTGGCAAATCTTTTGTTGTTGACTACACTTCCACCAAGGGTTGTGGCAAATCTTTTGTTGTTGACTACACTTCCACCAAGGGTTGTGGCAAATCTTTTGTTGTTGACTACACTTCCACCAAGGGTTGTGGCAAATCTTTTGTTGTTGACTACACTTCCACCAAGGGTTGTGGCAAATCTTTTGTTGTTGACTACACTTCCACCAAGGGTTGTGGCAAATCTTTTGTTGTTGACTACACTTCCACCAAGGGTTGTGGCAAATCTTTTGTTGTTGACTACACTTCCACCAAGGGTTGTGGCAAATCTTTTGTTGTTGACTACACTTCCACCAAGGGTTGTGGCAAATCTTTTGTTGTTGATTGCACTTCCACCAAGGGTTGTGGCAAATCTTTTGTTGTTGACTACACTTCCACCAAGGGTTGTGGCAAATCTTTTGTTGTTGACTACACTTCCACCAAGGGTTGTGGCAAATCTTTTGTTGTTGATTGCACTTCCACCAAGGGTTGTGGCAAATCTTTTGTTGTTGACTGCACTTCCACCAAGGGTTGTGGCAAATCTTTTGTTGTTGATTGCACTTCCACCAAGGGTTGTGGCAAATCTTTTGTTGTTGACTACACTCCCACCAAGGGTTGTGGCAAATCTTTTGTTGTTGACTACACTTCCACCAAGGGTTGTGGCAAATCTTTTGTTGTTGATTGCACTTCCACCAAGGGTTGTGGCAAATCTTTTGTTGTTGATTGCACTTCCACCAAGGGTTGTGGCAAATCTTTTGTTGTTGATTGCACTTCCACCAAGGGTTGTGGCAAATCTTTTGTTGTTGATTGCACTTCCACCAAGGGTTGTGGCAAATCTTTTGTTGTTGACTACACTTCCACCAAGGGTTGTGGCAAATCTTTTGTTGTTGACTACACTTCCACCAAGGGTTGTGGCAAATCTTTTGTTGTTGACTGCACTTCCACCAAGGGTTGTGGCAAATATTTTGTTGTTGACTACAATTCCACCAAAGGTTGTGGCAAATCTTTTGTTGTTGACTACAATTCCACCAAGGGTTGTGGCAAATCTTTTGTTGTGGACTACACTTCCACCAAGGGTTGTGGCAAATCTTTTGTTGTTGACTGCACTTCCACCAAGGGTTGTGGCAAATCTTTTGTTGTTGACTACACTTCCACCAAGGGTTGTGGCAAATCTTTTGTTGTTGATTGCACTTCCGCCAAGGGTTGTGGCAAATCTTTTGTTGTTGCTGTAAATATAACTCATAAGTTGTTTTGTCGAAAATCTATTTTATTTTTATTAAATGAGCTTTATAGAAAGTATTAACATTGGTTACTGGGTTAATAAGTCGATTTTGACCAAACTTGGTAAATACATATTTGATGGCCTAATACAAAATTTTATTTGATTTTAAACTACAGTAGTATTATCAAGTTCTTCCGGGCCCGAGGGTCCCTAATACTTGTTTATTTGTATTTTTAAACGTTTAAGACTTGATTCCCTATTCGATTTTACAGGATATACATTTTAAAATTAACAAACACAATATATAATTTAATTATCTAAATAATTTTCAATTTTCATTCCAATCTTTGGTTTCATCACAGAATTATAATTATATGTATATTATGGTTACATATTTGATTCTGTTTTGAGACGTGTTGTTATCTTACGTGACGAATACAGAATTATGTGTGGGGGGATGAGGGTTGTGTGTGTGTGTGGGGTTGTTTGTGTGTGGGGGTTGTGTGTGCGTTGTTCCCATTCTTAAATGGTTAGTCTACTGGTATGTATTTGAATTTTGTTTCAATTTGTTTTCTCAGTTATTTAAAGTGAAAAATTGTTTATGCTTAAATTACACTATATATTGTGTTTTTTTCTAGAAAAAAATAGTTCTATTAATTAAAAACATCAATGTAAATAAATAATATTTCATTTTGCAAAAAAATAATTTTAATTTTGGGACCTCCGTACAGACTTTCTTTTTTCTGTAAAAAATTTTTTTTTGACATTTAACTTGCATAAACGCTTTTAAGTTGGTGTTTTTTTTTCCTCTAATTTATAAACATGAATAGAACACATTTTAATTAGTTTAAGACTGTTACTTAAAATATATTTTGCAATTTAGTTTGGCTAAATTATTTTAAGGTATATATGTTTTGCCCCTCATAATGTTTAAAATTAATAATTCCAATGTTTTTTAGTTTAGGCCTGTTAGGTCTGTCATTTAAATTTTCACTTTCTGTTGTGTGGTAAAAAAAATATGGGTTAACATGTGTTTTAATGTTTGTTTTTGAAAAAAATTATTCATTTTTTACAAAGTTGAATACCAAAAAATTAATAAATTTATGAAATTTATACATAGCTTTTCAAAAACTTCCAAAGCTATGGAATGTTTTGAAAATTAATTGACATGAAAACCAATAAACATTTAGCTTTAGAGGGCCATAAGATTGTAAAAAAAACAACAAGGAAAAATAAAACACTAGATTTATTCCTAACAAATAGACCAGGACTAGTGTTAGACTATAAAATAATTCCTGGACCGTGATATTGTTAGGGTCACCACTACAATAAAAACTAAAATTAATAAGATACCTAGAAGAATAATATATCTTTGGAATTAATGTAATTCCATAAAACTACACCAATCAGTGGCTAACTTCCAAAAAAATTTCCTAAGTAAATTTAATACAAATAGCCCAGTAGAAGAAATTTGGAAAGATATAAAGACAAATCTAAAAACTATTATGGATGAGAATGTTCCAACAAAATTAACATCAAATAAAATTAACAAATGCTGGTTCAATTTTAAATTTAAAAAGCTATGCAAACAAAAAGAGAAATTATTTAAGAAATTTAAGGCTACCAATTCAAAAAGGATACACAAAAATTACTTAAAAAATCAACACTTGACACAAAAACTTAGTCGAAACCTCCAAAATGAATATATAAATAATTGAATTTCTAAAGATAACAACGCAAATTTATGGTCTTTTACCAAATCTAAAAAAATGGAACCTACAGGAATAGCCACACTAAAAGGCTCAAATGATTAAACCTAGAATGATAATGACACTAAAGCTAATATCTTTAACACATATTTTGAATCATCATTCTCTGCCTCAGGCGACAAGGAAGTTTTAATAAATTTAAATAAAATGGAAGAAATATGTAACATAACTGTAGACGAGATAGGTATACATTCACTCCTAAAAAACTTTAAAATAAACAAAGCCACTGGCCCAGATGAATCGCCTGCAAGGTTATTAAAATAACTAGGCAATGAACTGTCCCAAATCCTTGTAGTTCTTTTTCAAGCCTCTCTAAACCAGGCTAAAGTGCACCAGGATTGGAAATTAGCTAACGTAACTCCACTCTTTAAGAAAGGTGATAAATCAGACCCTGGTAATTACAGGCCTGTATCACTTACTAGTATCACCTGTAAATTACTAGAACACATAATATATAGTAGAATAGTTAGCCACCTAGACAACTATAATGCCCTATGCCCACATCAACATGGCTTTAGAAAAAAACAGGTCGTGTGAAACACAATTAATAGGTTTAAGAGATGAACTATCAAAAGGCTTAGACAAAAATGATCAAATAGATACAATATTACTAGACTTCTCAAAAGCATTTGACAAAGTTCACCACCTTAGTTTACTTAAAAAACTTAACTACTTTGGAATCTCAGGTTCCTTACATCACTGGATCCAAGACTTCCTTTTGGACAGGGAGCAAACTGTAATAATTAATGGATCTAAATCTACACCAATAAAGGTTAACTCAGGAGTTCCACAAGGAACTGTGCTAGGTCCCTTACTCTTTTTACAAGCTTTTATTTAACTCACACTGTTTGTATGTTGTATCCGTCAAATCTTGTAACGTAAAATTAAACCACTTCTGATGGTCCTAGAGATCTCAAAATTTTACCACAGATAGATCTTGGATGACAATACATTGTATCAAAATTTCAGATCGATCGAATGTACCGTAATTAAATAAATGCATTTTTACGTTTATCTTTATATATAATCTGTATCCGTGCTATTCTTGACTTTCACGTGAATGTCACCGGAGTTCACAACCAGCCATGGATGACGACATTCCAGGTGTTAAACAGCTCAGTAATTCGAAACTAAATCTAAATTGACATGATAATACAAGAGGAACAACTGGTATTTGTGTAGCCTAGTTGGCCCAATTGTTAGCTTAATGGATTTTCGACCTGGAGGTACTGGGTTCAATTTTCAGTTGGGGAAACTGTTATTTTTTAAATACATAAATTTGTAATTAATAATCTATCTTTTTACCACTATCACATTTAAGTTATAGACAACGAAGTTTGACTAATTAAATTGAGTTGATTATGTCAAAAAATTGATTAAAAAATTGTGTTACTAAAAAGTAGAAAATAAAATATTTAAAAAATATTTTTTTTAAAAGGACACGCTTTTATTTACATATAGAAAGTGCACTAAAAAGAAGAAAATAAAAATTTTCAATCCGTGAACCTATCGACTGCACATAAAAGCGTGGGGCCCTCATCACAACTCGCAATCATGTACAAAGCTGCGAAACATAAATACAAATTTATATGAATATTAATAAACATTTAAAGTTTCACAACTTTGATCATATACATGCTACTATCATATTAATTAGAAAAATTTATCTATATGCAAAAGAGTAGTTGCAATAAGAAATGAGTTGTGATGGGCGCCCCACGCTTTTATGTGCAGTCGATAGGTTCACGGATTGAAAATTTTTATTTTCTTCTTTTTAGTGCACTTTCTATATGTAAATAAAAGCGTGTCCTTTTAAAAAAAGATTTTTAAAAATATTTTATTAATTTATATAAATGATTTACCCAACAACATCTCAACAGGAACAAAATTTAGGCTATTTGCTGATGATTGTATAATCTATAGAACAAATAAATCAGAACAAGATAACAACATTTTACAAAAAGACTTAGATGAATTGATAAAGTGGGAAACTAACTGGAGTATGTCTTTCCGCCCAGAAAAGTGTCAACTGACTGTTAAGAGTAACAAAGAAAGAGAAACAAATAAATTCAAAATATTACATTCATGGAAAAGAAATGACCAAAACTAAAGATGCAAAATACTTAGGAGTCTTAATAAATGAGAAACTATCATGGAATCCACATGTCAATGACGTTATTAAAAAATCAAACAAAACTGTAGGAAAAGAAAACTTTAACAAATGTAATAGAGATATAAAACTAAAATGCTACCTCACTTTGGTGAGACCTGTACTAGGATATGCATCTTCTGTATGGGTCCCATCCACCAAAGAAAGCATTGATAAACTAGAACAAATTCAAAAAAGAGCTGCCAGATTCATTACTGGAGAATATTCAAAACTGACAAGAATAACACCATTAATTAAATCATTTAACCTTGAAACATTAGAGCAGGGGTGCGCAAACTTTGGGCTATTCCCGGCCGCATTAAAAAAAAATTACTTTTGCAACGGCCGCCAAAATTTTTTTCACTGAAAGACAAAACGGTCACTATAAAAAATGAACCTGTCTTAATAGTCAACGCGGGATAATAATGACATAATCATAATGTATTGTAGGCAAACACAGTGCTTAATAACAAACAAAAACATTTTCATTGATATTCTCTTATATTTTTACTTTATTGAACATGGTCATGTAAACCTAACATCATGTCACACCAAGTACAGCATGAGTATATTTTTCAGTTGCATTAGTACACTGAGAACACAATAATAATTGATTAAGTGAGAAGCTGCTGCATTAACACTGTCCATATAACTTAGCAGTCCAGAGTTCTATAAATTAGTGGCTGCCTGGGTCTTGGATGTTTGCAGAGAGTTGCGTTAAGTATGGGCCCTCGCTGGAGATCATCAGTCGTATTCCTAACGCCAGATTGGTGTCCACAAGTCGGGTTCGATATTTGTTCTTGAGATATTTCATTCGTGAAAATGACGCTTCGCACATGTAAGTGCTTCCAAACAGCACTTGACTGTTTCCTGATATTTTGCAAAGCTTGGGATACGCTACAGCTACGTTCCATGTCTCCAGTAGATGTTATAAAGCTGCGCGTTATTTTTTAGTTCGATCAGTTCCATTTGGACATCCAACGGCGCACTCTCTGTCTCAATCAAATGTGGAGAAGCAACGAGTCTCATATTTTCTGAGATCTTGTCGAAATCCTGAAAACGTTCTGCGAATTCCAACAACAGCGCTTTGAGGACGCCTGAAAAGGACGTAGCCGGAATTTAATCTTTTCTTATTTTATGGCTCTCGATTAGAGCGGTGAGTTGCGGGAAATGATAGAGATTGAGCTGTTGGATATGACTTTGTAGCAGACGACATTTGTCACAGAAATCCTGTACTCTTCTGTGCATAAGACAAACTGTTGTTCCTTTGCCTTGCAGAGACTCGTTGAGGCAGTTGATGTAAATTAACAAATCTACAAGGAAGGCTAGAGATGTTAAGAAGGCCTGATTCTGAAGTGGACAGTCCTTTTTTACGTGGCATAAAATTCCAGTATTTCTTTTCGTAACAGCAGAACACGGCGAGATGGTTTCTCCCCGAGACAACCAACGAACGCTGGTGTGGTACAGAATATCTTCAGCAGACGAATCATTTGTGCAAAGAATTTGTATGAATTGGCGGTTGTGAAGAGCATTCCTGCGAATGAAAAGGATAATGCGATTCACATACTTGAGAATGTTATCCAAATCAACAGATTTAGAACATAGCGCCTCCTGGTGAATAATGTAGTGCAGAAATGAATATTCGATATTTCATTTACAATTTTACATTATATATTGCCAAATTGCAAATATTTGACGGCCGCAGGTAATTATAATTTAAACAGATTTCCACGGCCGCATATTTTCGTGCCCACGGCCGCATGCGGCCGTACGGCCGCAGGTTGCGCACCCCTGCATTAGAGGATAGAAGAACCAAGAGCAAAGTAGTAATCATACATAAAGCAATTAATTCTAATTTAGAAATACAACACAAAGATAATTTAATACAACCCTCAAATAGACATAAGGATAAAAAACACTTTTCTTATTCCGTATGCAAGAACAAACACATACAAATTTTTGTTTTTTCCGCCCGGAATGCGGGCGTGGGACGGGTTGCCTGAAGAAACCAGGAAAACCAACACTATATCAACATTTAAATCTCTAATAAAAATGCAGGACTAAACACAAACCATAGATAAGCGTAGGACGCAATAATCTTCTGTATAGAAGGAGCGTCTGTAAACAGATAAGATAAGATAAGACATATTTTTATAAATTTTTATATACCTAAAATTATAATTTCTTCTCTATTTTCAGTGCAGGCTTTGCATGTTTTGACCACTCTGGCTTCTCTATTTACATGCCATTGTTTTTTTTTAAAATTTATATTGTATCTTGTTAGTGAGATTAGCCTCCCCAGTCTTGTTTAATAACGTACATTTTGGAGAGACTTGAATTCAGGCAAAAGGTAAATAATGTTCTTTCATCATTCGTATGGTGGAAAAGTTAATTATAAACATTATCTAATTTAAAATTACAATGTACCTCAAACAGAGCTGGTCATTGACTTCTTACTTTAAAATTTTAAATAATGAATAAAAAAGCAATACATGCTCTAGATTGAGCACTTTTAAATTTTCAGAAACAAAAAATACAATTTTCATTTAGAGGAAAACATTATTCCAACAGTCAACTTTTTTTCTGACCTAAATAATCCAAGAACCATAACTCGTTGTTTGTTTTTATAGATGTTTAACTCATAAATCAATTACATTTTCTTTAAAGATCAGCAATACTGAATGAGCTCATAGATCAGCAGTACCCAACCATCTTGTTTACAGTGCACTGCTTCTTGCAGCATTCACACACGATGTTTGTCATCCTTTGCCTTTTGGCCAGATATGACAAGGCAGTCGCCCTGGTCATGCGGACATTACTCAGTGGCTTCTGGAGGTCTAGTGAGTGGAAGAGAAGAGAATGAAACATTACATCAGAGATACAATAACTTACAGAAGAGTGAAAGAGAAGAGAATGAAAAATTACATCAGAGATACAATAACTTACAGGAGAGTGGAAGAGAAGAGAATGAAACATTACATCAGACATACAATAACTTACAGAAGAGTGGAAGAGAAGAGAATGAAACATTACATCAGACATACAATAACTTACAGAAGAGTGGAAGAGAAGAGAATGAAACATTACATCAGACATACAATAACTTACAGAAGAGTGGAAGAGAAGAGAATGAAACATTACATCAGACATACAATAACTTACAGAAGAGTGGAAGAGTTAGTGAGCACAAGTTACCTGCGCAGTAAACTTTACCATGAAAATATTTCGATTGTTGGCTATTAGAATATTTCATCAACAATGCCATTCAAAATAACATGATTGTTTGCCATTATAATATTTCATCAACATAATCATGCAGTTATACTGATTATTGACATAAGAATATTTCATCAACATAATCATGCAGTTATAATGATTATTGACATAAGAATATTTCATCAAAGTTGCCAAAATACGTCAATGGTTGACACTTTAAATATTTCTTCGACATTGACAGGCAAATATTTTGATTGTTGATGAAAAGCTAACATGCAGTAAGAGAAGCAGAGGCGTAACTGGGTTTTTGACGCCCTTTGCTTATTTATTTTTGGCACTCTTGATCAATCGACAAGTTAAGTTTTGCGAATTCTTTAATTCTGGGAAAAAATGAATTACTCTAATTTTATTTATGACAAAATTACGTAGTCTGACAGTGACAGTCATACAAGGTGAATATAAAAAATGTAAAAGGCAGGACCAATACTAATTTAATGTTTATAATTTACTAAGTGATACTAAATAAATTGGATGATAAAACTGGATATTGTTGCGTTAATATAGACTACAGCAATACATCAAGTATCATATATTATAAATAAAAACAATAGTTTCTATGTGCCAGGCTCACTATCTCATAATCCATAGAAATTCACAATTAAAAGTAAATGTAAATAACCCTCCACCGATCCACGCCTTATTCCTATATCAAAGGCTCAAAGCTGAACTTTTCTTGCTTCAATGTTTGAGAAATTAGTGATTATTTCATCGAAGTTGATTTAACTGGAAGTCCACCCACGTTCGATGTAAACAAGAGCTAGAGATGATGTGAAGAGCTAGAGATGATGTGAAGAGCTAGAGATGATGTGAAGAGCTAGAGATGATGTGAAGAGCTAGAGATGATGTGAAGAGCTAGAGATGATGTGAAGAGCTAGAGATGATGTGAAGAGCTAGAGATGATGTGAAGAGCTAGAGATGATGTGAAGAGCTAGAGATGATGTGAAGAGCTAGAGATGATGTGAAGAGCTAGAGATGATGTGAAGAGCTAGAGATGATGTGAAGAGCTAGAGATGATGTGAAGAGCTAGAGATGATGTGAAGAGCTAGAGATGATGTGAAGAGCTAGAGATGATGTGAAGAGCTAGAGATGATGTGAAGAGCTAGAGATGATGTGAAGAGCTAGAGATGATGTGAAGAGCTAGAGATGATGTGAAGAGCTAGAGATGATGTGAAGAGCTAGAGATGATGTGAAGAGCTAGAGATGATGTGAAGAGCTAGAGATGATGTGAAGAGCTAGAGATAATGTGAAGAGCTAGAGATGATGTGAAGAGCTAGAGATGTGCGTTGTTCACCTGACGTCGATCTCAAGTAAATTTTGATAATTTTTTAGCATTGGCTACTGTTGTTGGCATTGTAAGAATTTTGTTCAGAGCTCGTGCGATGTTCGGGTGAGATTCTTGCAATTCCCATGTAGAGCGAACAATTAAAAAGATCTAAATAAAACATGTCATCGGGTTTTTAGTTTTGCAATAGTTCAATCATTTTGTGTTTAAAGCATTTTATTTCAATTATAAATTGATCTTTATGTATTTCAGGATTTTTGCCTGATAATAGAACAGCTTTATATTGTAAATCTGCAATGGCAAAAGATGGAAACGCTTCGCCAGTCAGAAAATTAAAATCTTCTGCTATATTTTTAAGAGAAACAAATCTGTCTTTTAACTGCATCAATATTGAATAAATTATTGCAAGAAATTTTGAATTTATCCAAATTAGGTCCTTTATCTTCAGCATGCTCTCCTGACATTCGTGTTCCGTGTTCGTTTTGCATTCCTTTTTTGAACTTGCTCGATTTTCATTTTAATACAAGTTTCTTCAATTTTGACAAAAATGTTATAGATTTCGTTAGTTCTTAGATCTTCAAAGTCATTTAAAAGTCCTGTATATTAACAACAATTACCGATAAATATCTTGTCCTGTGCTTTTTGTATTGCTAAATTGACTTTGTTTCTTTTCCAATATCAAATTCCAAATAGTTATAAACGCAATAAACTTGTAACTATTGATTTGACGGTGCAATGATTTAGCAACAGATAATGCGTCACCAAGGAAGTGATTATCCTTCATTTCAATTAATACTAAAATAATTTGCTCCAGTTGCTCATAAACAGCACTTACAGCATTTGCTTTGGAACACCTTCTTGTGTCCGCATGCTTCTTTAGGCTGATTTCAGAGACTGGGGATATTTTATTTTCCATCTACTAGTTGACGATGAGAAAAACTTGTACAATGCCTGTATAGTTCCAAAAAATGTCACAACATCTGCATCAATCCTGGCCGCGTGCACACCTACCAACTGAAGAATATGTGCATTTGTATGATAAAAAGCCCCGCAAACATAATTTAAAAATTTTCATGGTTAAAAGAAATATTTTTAAATATACTTAATTATTCACTTTTTTGTTATCGGGGATGAAAGTGTATATTAATTTAAATTAAAAATTAAAAAATTAATATAGCGCCTATAAATTATGTTTATAAAATCATTTGTAACAAGTTCATTTAGATGTAACAAACACGTTAAAGTATGATACAGTTAGTGCCTATAAATTATGTTTATAAAATCATAGAAATGTCAAGCCAGTAATCGAGGTGTGAAATTATCTAGGTCAAGTTTAATTTTTTAATATCCGTAAGTTATTTATTACTTTGATTTCCCTGTTGATAGAGTGACAATTTAATTTAGGAAAATTTTTGCCTAGTTGCTTGTCTCCCTTCATTTCTATTCACTAGGTGTAAACATGATGGAGATAAGACATGATATCTTCTATTTTTTTACACGCTTTTATTTAAGTCACAATGTTTGTATGTTGTATCCTTCCTTCAAATCTTGAAACGTAAAATTAAACCACTTCTGATGGACCTAGAGATCTCCAAATTTTACCACAGATAGATCTTGGATGACAATGCATTGTATCAAAATTTCAGATCGATCGAATGTACCGTAATGAAATTAATCAATTTTTAGTTTATCTCTATTTATCACTATTTCGAATGTATAGTCGTCTGCTAGGGTTGACCTCCACGGCTCACTTGTTTCACTCTAGCCCTCGTAAATTCCCGTGTTTACATCAAGAGCAGGGGAAATCAGCGCGTTTCAGTCTGTAAATGTTTGTAAATAAAAGCGTGTCCTTTTAAAAAAAAAGATTTTTTTACAGTTTATTTATCTCAAATTTTAATGACTTCAATTTTCCATCAATAATTACACTTTGCTAAGAAGAATAAAAATCCAATCACTTTCACAATGCTAGTGATACTGGATCATTGTTTATCTGTCTGGCTCATCTCATAAATATGTTTCAATAGGACAGTTCATCTACTCCACTTAACAAATTCATGTGTTTAAATCAGTTAACTTCTCGGCTTATCAAATTCGTGTGTTTATAAAAATTAGTTAACATCTCGGCTTATCAAGTTCGTGTGCTTAAATCAGTTAACTTTTCGGCATATCAAATGCATGTGTTTAAGTCACTTAAACACATCGAATTCTCAAATGCTTGTATTTAAATCGGTTAAATTTTTCGAGTTATCGCATACATGTGTTAAAGACATCGCGTACATGTGTTTAAGACATTGTGTACATGTGTTTTAAGTACCAACCTGTGTATGCATTCCGTTTGACCTTGAATGAAGAGTTTTACCCTTGGCGGCCTCGGCACACCGCCTGCAGTACGTCAGCCAGGTCTGAGCTATACAGTCCACAGGGGGGGGGCTGTTATAATGCAAGGCCCCTGAGCTGCTGCACGTTTGACGCCAATATTCAACAGCAGAGTGAGAACCATTGTGATCATCAGGATATTAGTGAAAACGAGGCGGGGGCCGGCCATTGTTGATTAAAGGGGGAGAACCCTCAGACCTTAATTAACCGAAATTGAAACATGATCTTTAGTTTGGATCTGGCTTTAAAACATGATCTTTAGTTTGGATCTTGATATAAAACATGATCTTTAGTTTGGATCTTGATGTAAAACATGATCTTCAGTTTGAATCTTGATGTAAAACATGATCTTCAGTTTGGATCTGGATGTAAAACATGATCTTTAGGTTGAATCTTGATGTAAAACATGATCTTCAGTTTGCATCTTGATGTAAAACATGATCTTTAGTTTTGATCTGGGTGTATATCAAGAAAGTTATTGTCGAATAGAGTGTTGAATTTTTAAAAAAGATTTCAATATAAGTTATAAGAAAGACTTTTTCTGAGGACAGCTAAGTAGCCTGCATCAAAGTTTGAAATCTTCTTAGTTTTAACAATTGAAACAATTATAAAAAAAACCTTTGGACTATAAAAGTTCATTGTGTAACAATTTCTTTAAGATAGGGACTGAAGTAGGTCATTGTGTATCAGTATCTGTAAGTTAGGGACTGAAGTAGGTCATTGTGTATCAGTATCTGTAAGTTAGGGACTGAAGTAGGTCATTGTGTATCAGTATCTGTAAGTTAGGGACTGAAGTAGGTCATTGTGTATCAGTATCTGTAAGTTAGGGACTGAAGTAGGTCATTGTGTATCAGTATCTGTAAGTTAGGGACTGAAGTACGTCATTGTGTATCAGTATCTGTAAGTTAGGGACTGAAGTAGGTCATTGTGTATCAGTATCTGTAAGTTAGGGACTGAAGTAGGTCATTGTGTATCAGTATCTGTAAGTTAGGGACTGAAGTAGGTCATTGTGTATCAGTATCTGTAAGTTAGGGACTGAAGTAGGTCATTGTGTATCAGTATCTGTAAGTTAGGGACTGAAGTAGGTCATTGTGTATCAGTATCTGTAAGTTAGTGACTGAAGTAGGTCATTGTGTATCAGTATCTGTAAGTTAGGGACTGAAGTAGGTCATTGTTTATCAGTATCTGTAAGTTAGGGACTGAAGTAGGTCATTGTGTATCAGTATCTGTAAGTTAGGGACTGAAGTAGGTCATTGTGTATCAGTATCTGTAAGTTAGGGACTGAAGTAGGTCATTGTGTATCAGTATCTGTAAGTTAGGGACTGAAGTAGGTCATTGTGTATCAGTATCTGTAAGTTAGGGACTGAAGTAGGTCATTGTGTATCAGTATCTGTAAGTTAGGGACTGAAGTAGGTCATTGTGTATCAGTATCTGTAAGTTTGGGACTGAAGTAGGTCATTTAACGGCCTGGGATGATACAATTTACTTCTATTACTAAATAGACCAATTTATACGACCAATTAACGCGTGTAATGCATTGATTGTATTATATTGTATTTGATTGTATTTGATTGATTGTATTTGATTGTATTTGATTGTATTTGATTGTATTTGATTGATTATATTTGATTGTATTTGATTATATTTGATTGTATTTGATTGTATTTGATTGTATTTGATAGTATTTGATTGTATTTGATTGTATTTGATTGTATTTGATTTTATTTGATTTTGATTTTCCTCTAAAAACGTCAAATACATTTATCCATACTAATAAAAGCCAAAGCCCACACTGACTCACTCATCACTAATTCTCCAACTTCCCATGCAGGTATAGAAGCATAGAACTTTGGTAAGTTGTTGAGTACACACCCAAGATGGTAAAAGGCGAATTTTAAAAAAAGTTATGACTCACTGGGGTCATCGGGCCCCGATGTAGTTTTTCCGTCTTATATGAGCTAAATGTAATTTGTTGAAACTTTGGATGCTTTGTAAATGGATTTTGAAAAAATGTGTAATATAAAAACTTGATGGTATACATTAAAAGACTATAGGACATTAAAATGATATGTTTCATTCTTTTGGAGCTGAGGGTCCCTAGTCTCTTTTTCGTAAACGTTTAAGAAATTTTAACCATTCGAATACTCAAGTTTTTTATACAAATATTGACAAACAAATAAATATATATCATGATCCAGATTGAAATAAACTGTTTTGAACTTTACATCTTTCACCGATAGGACCCCAGGCCTTTATTTTAGTTTTTTTCAAAAGCCGTACCAATAGTATTTTATTTATCCCACGCCATTAAACTTTGGGAAGTTTTTGAGTACGCTCCTGAGAATGTTTCTGGCATTAAACTTTTTAAAAATACCTCTTAATAAGGGCTGGGGGCAAGTAATGCCATTGTTAAACATGAGTTATATTAAAGGTAATTTAAAGAGTGGCTACTGGGTAAATGGATGGATTTTTGACCAAATTTGATATTAAAAAATAAAATTCTATAGGGTAATGAACTCCTAAAGTCTGATCCTTTGGGGCCGGGGCCCAAGATAATTTTTTTTCGTAAACTTTTAAAGCTCTTTTTCCCTTTAGATTTTTAAACAATTTAAATAAATATAGACACGTATCTCCATAATGACCTAGATTAAAATCTTCAGGCCTTACGAGAAATGCACATCCTGCACCCATTTTGCACGGGGGCCCTTAATGACATTTTATCCCCAACCTAATTTTACACGACCTTGACAAATATTGACAAACAAGTATAACCATCATGATCCAGATTGAAATCAATTGGTGTTTTGAATAGGTGTTACCAGTGGCGTAGATAGGGTCATCTGCGCCCGGTGATATGACACCATGTCTGCGCCACTTCTCGGACCGACAGATCCTTGGGGCTCACTGAGCCCCCAAGAAAATTTTGAAATTTTACTGTTTATATTGTTCATTTTCTAAGCATCTGGTATTTTAATGAAATAGAATGCAGACTAATAATTCTCTATGTGATTGTAAACAATTTATTTGGAAAAAAAATAAACTATACTCTACTAATTATACATGACTGGAATAGACATAGTCTACAACAATTTGATCCTCCTTGATTTGACTGTTGCAAACTTGTCAATCACGTTGCCAAAATTAATATTCTCAAGTGTTTCTCTTTCGATGCTAAGGGGTGCAAGATCTTTACCCATTGAAGCACGTAAATAAAACAAAATAAGCTTCAGTTTGCTGCAGGGCCGCTCACAGCTTGCAATTGAAACAGCAATTGGTTAGAAGTATTTCCAGTGAAGTGCGAAGATTCGGAAATACGTTATCTCCATATGAAACAATAAAACTAAGAAGATCCAAAGGAGTTTCCGGTAGAACGTCAGTCCGGGTACTAAGCTGCATTTTCAGTCTCTGATTTCTGTGCACAATTCGTGACCATTGACGTCAGTGTCGAAGAAATTTCCAAAGGCTTAGCAATTTTGACGAAGTGTATCAAAACTTGTCTCAGCGAGAATAGTTTGACGTCTAGTAAAAATCCAAATTTGGTGTTTAGGATTTTTAGACTCCTTTTGAAGTCTATCAATTAACAGTTTTTCATTCTGCAGAAAGTCCTGCATCTTTTGCTAATCCTCCAGGCATCCTCCGATGTCGTCTAATCCTTCTGACAATCTCGATTCCCCAAGTTGTGCATCTTGTTTTTCCATTGTCTACCACAACTTGGCTCAAATTATCACGAATGTTGACAAGTTCTTGCTCCAGCGATTCAAGATCAGATGCTGCTTCCTTGAAATTCATAGTAGGATTCTGCAACCGTTGCTGAACACGATCTATTTTCCCAAGTATAATGTTCCAGAAATGTAACAAAACCAGGAAGTTAAAGTTTAATATACCTACCAGCAAAGTTTCTGCATCATTTCTGGTGTGAGGCGTAATAGTTGTATCTTCTGATAATTTTTCAAACAGCCCTACTAGTTCATCTAGTCCTTCTTAAATAGCTTTAACAGCTTCTGATCGTGCACTCCAGCATGTTTCATACTACATCTTCCCTGTGATTGGCACACCTCTTTTTATTTCTTCCCAACGAGTTGCTACACGAGAGAAAAACAAATAAATACTTTCAACTGTTCAAACGTGATAACAACTAGATCCTGTTTAGCTGAATGTACTCCTGGTAAGTTTAAGCTGTGGTTGTCACGGTTGACGAACAATGATCTGTGATTTCTGGCACATATTCGCAGACCAAATATCTGCCATGTCATTACATCAGCATTGTCATAACATTGTGACCATCAGTCGACTAGAGGTATGTTATCAGATTCCAGTTTCTCTACGATAACTCTTTCAAGGCTGCTGCGCGTTTTGAATGTATCTGAACAAAACCTAAAAAGCCTAGGATTTGTGGATGGTTACTTTTTAGATTGAAAAACATAATTCGCAAATCTGATGACTTGAGAAAGTTGTTCCCCGTGACCTAGATCGGGTGTTGAGTCAAGTAAGATACCGTAGTGCTTGTTTTTTTCTGATTTCACTCAACAGCTGATTCCTTACAGTCGATGTAAGTAGGTGGATAAATTCATTTAGGATTTCCGGTGATGTTGTAGGTGTTTTTCTAACAGTGAATAATACTGAGCAACGAGTTTGATCACAGAGAGAAAGTTTCCAACATTTTTATCATCAGATGGATCAAAACGACAGTTATCCTTGTACAGTATGAGGTTGCTTTAAGTGTTATCTCTGTCTGTTCTATTAATAGAATCGCCTTTGTCTCTTACTGCTCCCCTAGTCTCACTGCCATCAACTCACATTTTTTTAAAAAACGCAATCAGCAATACATTCTGGGTGTGTCATTTGTTTATTAGTATCGCGACCCTTTCTGCTCAATGGGGGCTCCAAAATCATGATTACATACTTGTTTGTAATGAACATATTTTTGAGCTCCAATCAGTTTACATAAAAAATAATTAGTTATAATACTCATTTTGACGTCCCCTAACGTGGCGCCTGGGAACATATGTCCCCCCTGCCCCCCTAGCTTCGCCACTGCATGTTACGCGGGTTCTAAACGCTCCTAATTTTCTGCTGCAAAGCGTGGGTATTTTGTTAGTTGTTAAATATAAGCAACATATTTATATATATTAAAGAAAAACGATTAAAGGGCGCTATTTTACTTTGTATTAAACAAATATCATTAAATAGTTATTGCTAAGAGCTTACAAAACGATACCAGGGTCAATGGCAATCTTCAAACAAATATGAAGGGTTTATAAAGATAAATTCAGAGACCAAAAACTACAAAGTTTAAATTTGTTTCAACGAAAGACACATAAAGAGCGACAACGACATAAGAAAATACGAAACCTCGCAAAATAAATCACGTTTTCTTTTTACATCGTTCCTTTTTCACAAATTAATAAAAGCTAAAACAATGACGTCACGTCGTAATACATTACGGCGACAAGCACGCTCTGTTAATCTCGAAACCAAAATCTTATTTTAGGTTTTTATTTATTATTTTTTTAAAAATCTGAAGTTGCCCCCGTATAGCGGGTAATGGCTGACAGACGTATGTTGGTATTTATATTTTACGAGCAACAAAGCCCGTCCAAGGACGTTCCGCCACCGTTCGGTGGCATGTTGTAACTCCCCTCCAACAGCCGTCTCGACCGGCATTACATGTGCATCGCGTCAAAAATACTATTCATTATAGTTAAAATAAATAACTCGTAAAAACAGAGCTTTTTGCTATAAATCCCAACTTCGCATAACTCAAAATAAAGTCTTGGAAGAAATACTGCACCAAAAATAACTCGTTTTGAACGTCCGCGTAAATGGCGTAAACGTGTTCAATATGATTGGCTGTAGGAGTCATAGGTGTTTAAGGGACCAATCACTATAGATGACCGGACAGACGGAGCGGAAAGGACAAAAACTTGCCTTTTATTAGATAGGATGTTTATATTTTAGCTCATTGCATACAGTAATCCTTCGATACTTTACGCCTTATTATTCGCGGATTCACTGCTTCGCCGATTATAAATATAGTAGAAGTATTAGAAGAGGTGACCCAGGAAATGATACGCCCGTCTAAATAGACGTAAAATACAGTCATCGGCTGCGCAGTAAAAGTCATCATCACCTTCATCGTCATCATTTTAGTGCACATGCTATTCAGCACCGTCATATATAGCTACGTGTACTTCACTCCACTGTAATTATATACTTAATTACCGATTTTGTGTTACTTAACCGTTGGTGTTCTTACTTCGCGGATTTTCACCTGTCGCGGGGGTCTCCAGTCACCCCTGCAATAAACAAGGGTTCACAATTAGGGATAGTCCTCACCCCATGTTTCTATAACTAAAAGCCACTAGATGGACCTTAGTTCAACGGCCTTACCTGGAGATGTAGATGAGTAGTCTGCCGCGGTCGTGGTGAGATACAGAACTTTGATGATGACTTTCGCTTTTATAGTACTTGTGTTGGCTAAACTCAGAAAAGATGAGAAAATCCCCAAAGCTTTCGTTTTGTTTTTATTCTAGCAGCAGTTGTCAGATTTCCTTAAATTGTCGACTTTTAGTATCTAAATTTCAAGCTGACAAATTTAAAATTTCTAACAACCAGTTTTTCTGTTAGTATCCTTATTCAGTTTTCAACACACACAAAAAATAGTCCAGTGACAACAAATGAAAGAAACGGATGTCAAGTCAAGTCAATGTTTTTTGTCAACACTTCGGTGATCCTCGTATGTTTGTGTGTGGAACATTTGGCATCACGTGATTTTAGATTCAGTTTCAGAGTCCTCGTTGATATCTGTAGTAACAGAATAAGCATGGCAATATCCAAGGTATAGACTACCAGAGTAAGTTAGACAATATCCAAGGTAAAGACTACCAGAGTAAGTTAGACAATTTCCAAGGTAAAGACTACCAGAGTAAGTTAGACAATATCCAAGGTATAGACTACCAGAGTAAGTTAGACAATATCCAAGGTAAAGACTACCAGAGTAAGTTAGACAATATCCAATGTATAGACTACCAGAGTAAGTTAGACAATATCCAAGGTAAAGACTACCAGAGTAAGTTAGACAATATCCAAGGTAAAGACTACCAGAGTAAGTCAGACAATATCCAATGTATAGTCTACCAGAGTAAGCTAGACAATATCCAAGGTAAAGACTACCAGAGTAAGTTAGACAATATCCAATGTATAGACTACCAGAGTAAGTTAGACAATATCTAAGGTAAAGACTACCAGAGTAAGTTAGACAATATCCAATGTATAGTCTACCAGAGTAAGTTAGACAATATCCAATGTATAG
Source organism: Ampullaceana balthica (assembly GCA_944989445.1). Classification (NCBI taxonomy): domain Eukaryota; kingdom Metazoa; phylum Mollusca; class Gastropoda; family Lymnaeidae; genus Ampullaceana; species Ampullaceana balthica. The sequence goes on from CALYLW010001585.1 coordinate 156,438, forward strand.
ACTACCAGAGTAAGTTAGACAATATCCAATGTATAGACTACCAGAGTAAGTTAGACAATATCCAAGGTAAAGTCTACCAGAGTAAGTTAGACAATATCCAATGTATAGACTACCAGAGTAAGTTAGACAATATCCAAGGTAAAGACTACCAGAGTAAGTTAGACAATATCCAATGTATAGACTACCAGAGTAAGTTAGACAATATCCAAGGTAAAGACTACCAGAGTAAGTTAGACAATATCCAAGGTAAAGACTACCAGAGTAAGTTAGACAATATCCAATGTATAGACTACCAGAGTAAGTTAGACAATATCCAATGTATAGACTACCAGAGTAAGTTAGACAATATCCAAGGTAAAGACTACCAGAGTAATTTAGACAATATCCAATGTATAGACTACCAGAGTAAGTTAGACAATATCCAAGGTAAAGACTACCAGAGTAATTTAGACAATATCCAATGTATAGACTACCAGAGTAAGTTAGACAATATCCAAGGTAAAGACTACCAGAGTAAGTTAGACAATATCCAATGTATAGACTACCAGAGTAAGTTAGACAATATCCAAGGTAAAGACTACCAGAGTAAGTTAGACAATATCCAAGGTAAAGACTACCAGAGTAAGTTAGACAATATCCAATGTATAGACTACCAGAGTAAGTTAGACAATATCCAAGGTAAAGACTACCAGAGTAATTTAGACAATATCCAATGTATAGACTACCACAGTAAGTTAGACAATATCCAATGTATAGACTACCAGAGTAAGTTAGACAATATCCAAGGTAAAGACTACCAGAGTAAGTTAGACAATATCCAAGGTAAAGACTATCAGAGTAAACATTACAACATCCAAGGTAAAGACTACCAGAGTAAGTTAGACAATATCCAAGGTAATGACTACCAGAGTAAGTTACACAATATCCAATGTATAGACTACCAGAGTAAGTTAGACAATATCCAATGTATAGACTACCAGAGTAAGTTAGACAATATCCAAGGTAATGACTACCAGAGTAAGTTACACAATATCCAATGTATAGACTACCAGAGTAAGTTAGACAATATCCAATGTATAGACTACCAGAGTAACTTAGACAATATCCAATGTATAGACTACCAGAGTAAGTTAGACAATATCCAATGTATAGACTACCAGATTAAGTTAGACAATATCCAAGGTAATGACTACCAGAGTAAGTTACACAATATCCAATGTATAGACTACCAGAGTAAGTTAGACAATATCCAATGTATAGACTACCAGAGTAAGTTAGACAATATCCAAGGTAATGACTACCAGAGTAAGTTACACAATATCCAATGTATAGACTACCAGAGTAAGTTAGACAATATCCAATGTATAGACTACCAGAGTAAGTTAGACAATATCCAAGGTAAAGACTACCAGAGTAAGTTAGACAATATCCAAGGTAAAGACTACCAGAGTAAGTTAGACAATATCCAAGGTAAAGACTACCAGAGTAAGTTAGACAATATCCAATGTATAGACTACCAGAGTAAGTTAGACAATATCCAAGGTAAAGACTACCAGAGTAAGTTAGACAATATCCAAGGTAAAGACTACCAGAGTAAGTTAGACAATATCCAAGGTAAAGACTACCAGAGTAAGTATGACAATTTCCAAGGTAAAGACTACCAGAGTAAATTAGACAATATCCAAGGTAAAGACTACCAGAGTAAGTATGACAATATCCAAGGTAAAGACTACCAGAGTAAGTATGATAATATTCAAGGTAAAGACTATCAGAGTAAACATTACAACATCCAAGGTAAAGACTACCAGAGTAAGTATGACAACATCAAAAGTAAAGACTACCAGAATAGACATTACAACATCCAAGGTAAAGACTACCAGAGTAAGTATGATAATATTCAAGGTAAAGACTATCAGAGTAAACATTACAACATCCAAGGTAAAGACTACCAGAGTAAGTATGACAACATCAAAAGTAAAGACTACCAGAATAGACATTACAACATCCAAGGTAAAGACTACCAGAGTAAGTATGACAATATCAAAATTATCACAGGATATCGGAAACATTATATTGCAGGATACTAAATCATTACATAATAATAATAATAATAATAATAAATTGATAATTTATATAGCGCCGTATGCCAGCAAGGAACCGGGCTCACAGCGCTTTACATGGACATTATAACATACATAAAATAATTAAATAAACATTCATATAATAATAACCACATAAATAAGTTACACATAAGGTACGTTAATCATTAAAATAAATGTAGTTTCATTAATTCTGAAAATAAATTTTGAAAATATGCGTCTTAAGTGCAGTCTTGAAGGAATTGGTAGTTGAAATACGCCGGATGTGTAATGGTAGAGAATTCCATTGTTTGTCTGCACAAAAAGAGAATGACCTTTCACCAAATGTTTTAGTTCGTGTCTTAGGAACACAGAGAATGCGTGTGTCTGCAGAAGAGCGTAGCTGACGACTTGGTGAGTAGACCGACAGAAGAGAGTATCTGACGACTTGGTGAGTAGACCGACAGAAGAGCGTAGCTGACGACTTGGTGAGTAGACCGACAGAAGTTCGGTAAGATAAGAAGGTTAATAAATCATTACATTCCATATTTTATAATTACATTCAAGAATGTTTAAAATAAGATCCCAGACTAATAAAAAATATCCAAGAAAGAGATTAGCTCCCTGGGTATTTAATACTTGAGATCCCTGGGTATTTAATACATGAGATCCCTCTATAGTAATAACATACAATCACAGTGTAAAAAAACGAGTGAAAAGTAAGAGACATGTTTTTTTTAAAGCGATCAGCTATGTGAAAACTTGGATTATGAAACTTTTGTAGATTTTTTAAATTTTATAACTGAGATTATCATTTTGGGGTTAAAGACCTTTAAGTCTGTGTCAAACCCCACAAGTGGTCCCGTCAAACTGAGAACAGAGCAGACGTAAGATGGCGCCAACGGCGGCGCGGACAAAAAACCATCTGCGTCATTCGTATTCATAACAGGAAGTGACGAACGTAGATGGGAACTAGGTTGACAATCGTGAACATGATACATAATATAACAAAAAGTGACAACCGTTACACAATTTCTCGAATGTTAATCACGTGTACGCATGTAAAGTGTTTCAATATTCAAAATTAAAGTTAAATAATTTCATGTTGGCTCAAACTGTTCAGACAACTTTTTTAAACATGATTACCTCACACGTGTTGACAATATTTTTCATTGTATGAATGGCCCTTTACAAATATTTTTAGCACTAATTAGAACTTCCCTTCAATTATTCAAGCAAATTTTTTAAAAAAATATTTACTAGCAGACTGAGTCATTACTGTAAATGTCATGCTCTGAATTCCATATTGATGCCATTTTCAGCCTAAATGTCATGTAGAGACTGAATGCAATGGTGAAACTTAATGTCATATTGAGACTAAATGTCATGTTGAGACTGAATGTAATATTGAGACTGAATGTCATGTTGAGACTGAATGTAATGTTAAGGCTAAATACCATGTTGAGACTGAATGTCATTTTGAGACTGAATGTTATGTGGAGACTGAATGTCATGTTGAGACTGAATGTAATGTTGAGGCTGAATGCCATGTTGAGACTGAATGTCTCACGGAAAAAAATATTTTGACCCTAAACAATATACCCCTAAAAATCTACCTCTAAAACTAAATCTACCCTATAACTAAATCTACCCGTAAAATTAAATCTACCCCTAAAACTAAATCTAACCCTAAAACTAAATCTACCCCTAAAGCTAAATCTACCCCTAAAACTAAATCTACCCTTAAAACTAAATCTACCCCTAAAACTAAATCTAACCCTAAAACTAAATCTACCTCTAAAACTAAATCTACCCCGTAAATCTAAATCTCGCCCTAAAACTAAATATGACCCTAAAACTAAATCTACCCTTAAAACTAAATTTACCCTTAAAACTAAATCTACCCCTAAAACTAATTCTACCCTTAGAACTAAATCTTACCCTAAAAGTAAATCTAACCCTAAAACTAAATCTAACCCTACTCTAACCATATACCTCAACCTAACCTCAACCCTAATCAAAGTCTAAACTGTAACTTTAATCGGCACCAACTGATTTGAAGGAACTTAACGCAAAACCTATAACAAATTTTAAAAGTCTTTACATTGGAAATGAAATGAACTTCTATTGTAAGAAATTTCGACAAAATTTTATCATAACTATTCTTTTAAAAAAAATCCCTTTAAAAGATCGATAAAATTGTCTAATATTTAAAAATCAATCATAAAAAACACATAAATATTGTCTTAACATTTAATTCAAAACCAAATATAAAAATATTCATCTACATTAGAGCACCCCCTTTCTTTTGTAATGCACTTTTAAAAAATTAAATTTTGAATTATGCTCTACGTTTAAGTGTGTTTATTTATTTATTATTTTTTTATTCACAGCCCCTTTGATTAAATTACTCAACAACACATTTTTAATATTGACCCGTAAGTTGGGACCAAGCCAAAAACTATTTGACCAAATAACTGACCAGCACTGAATATAATTCTTTGTACCGTAAGTTCAGCCATTGCATAAATCATGTTTACTAATTTCTTGTGTGTTTTAATCGACTGCAAAGATTAATTTCTGTTTTCAATTTGGAGATTCCCTTTTATGGTCTGAAACATTATATATTTATTAAAACATGTTTTTAAAATTGTTGTAAAAAGGATAATAAAAATACGGAACAAATTTTCCTATGTCGAAGGAAATATAACTCTTTTATTATGTTCATGCAATGCTTATCTTCTTTGAATACTAGACGAAATACTTGGATGACCACTGGCTAGTGTGATGTGGTGATAAATTATTACTTATTTATGCCCAAGTTTTAAAATTACACTACGTATTGTGTGTTTCTTCAAGATGATGTAAATGATAAATAAAAATATCATGACAAATAACTCATATTAAATTTTGCTTTTAATAAAGTATATTTGGATCACTACACAGCTTCTCTACTTTTCTTAATGTATTTTTATTAATCATTTATTTTGCCATTTAGTTTGGCTAAAATCTTTAAAGTAGATATGTTTTTGTCGTCTTAATTTTTAAAAATGAATAATTCCAATGTTATTTAGTTTAGAACGGACAGGTCTGTAATTAAAATTTTCAATAGGTGTTGTGTGGTAAAAGAATATGAATGACCAAGTGATTACGTATCAATTCATTACTAAATACACATTTATTTTCAAGTTAAAGACATTTTAAATGAAATTTATCAATGGTGTTAAAAATATTTTTTAATGTTGTTGATTTTTTTTTAAAGAAGATCAATTGACAAGGAAAAAAATAAATCTACCTTTTTTAAAGGGTATTATATATTTAGAAAACTAAAATTATATTTTATTATTTTTCTTCAGCGCAAACTTTGCACGTTTTGTCCATTCTGGCGTCTGTATTTACCTGTTATTGTATTTTTTTTCTTTTAAGATGAGCTATATATATATTGTATCTTGTAGGTGAGATTAGCTTTCATCGTCGTTCGTGTTTTATAATGTCCATATTAGGCAGACTTGAATTTAGACAGACAGTAAAAAAAGTTGGTATGAAGGCAAAATGAAATATAAATATTAGATTTACATGTAAGTGACAAGATTTTCAATTTTTAAATAATAAATTAAACAAAAAATACATTTTTTAGATTGAACATTTTAATTTTTAAGGAAAAGAACTACACAATTTTGCTGTTAAGGAAACATGTTCAAAAAGTCAACTTCGTTTCAGACGTGAATAATCCAAGAACCATAACTCTTTGTTTGTTTATTAAATTTAAAAACGTAATTCAATTAAATTTCTTGATGATCAGCAGTACTACATGTGGAAGAAAATCAGAAGCCCCGAGCCTAGTGCTCTTCATGGGTCTTCCTGGAAGATCCTCCCAGATATCTGGCCCCCTCCCCCAGAAAAGGACGTTGACAGCTGGGAAACCCCCCCCCGGAGCGTCCGCTTCTGAAGCGGCCACCTGGGCATCTAAGACAGAAAGTCGAGGATGCCTCCCATTAAGTTGACCTCACAAGGAGGGGTGGAATTGCCTTACTACGACCCGCTACCACTTCGGCGCCACCCCGGCAAAGCATACGAGTCTCAATGGTTAAGATCGCCGCAATGCGGGGGATTATCAATGACCTACCTAGGGTGCAACCCCCACTGGAAGGTTTCCTCAGAGCTGGCGTCCGCTGCGTTCTTCGCGGTACCTTTTGCTAATCCGTACTGGCGCTCCTGGCCCTAAACCGACACCGCTCAATGGCGTTGCTAGTAAAATTGAGGGGGACGAAACGGTCGCTTCGGATTTACCCGACCCTCAACGGGTACTTTGGTTTTCATCATCGACAATGCATTTAAGATGCTTTGTCTAAGATCCGTACAGCGACTGTAATCATATGTAACTAGCACCTAACACCTAACATATCGGACTTGGCATTGCCTGCCAGGAGTTGTTGGTTTCAGGTCGCCGAGTCGCGGTCAGATCCGTGCCCCACGACCTTACTCATCCGCCGAGCCCCGTAGAGGCCACCCCCTTTCGACGGCAGCAGTACTCAATTATCTCGCCTATAACGCATTGATTATAGCAGCATTCACACACGATGTTGGTCATCCCTTGACTCTTGGTCAGATAGGACAAGGCAGTCTCCCTGGTCAAGCGGACATTACTCAGTGGGTCGTCAAAGTCTGGTTTTTAGAAGGTAAGAGAATGAAACATTACATCAGAGATATAAATACCTTACATGGAGTGGTAGAGAAGAGAATGAAACATTACATCAGAGATTCAATAACTTACAGAAGGGTGGAAGAGAAGAGAATGAAACATTACATCAGAGATACATTAGCTTACAGAGTAGTGGAAGAGAAGAGAATGACACATTACATCAGACCTTTCTTCAACGAACAAATAGTCCACAAATAAAGAAAACACATTAAAATAAATTAAAACGTAGCTGCGGTGAACTCCTGGAGCCAAAGAGAGCAATATATATGACAGACATTTTTTAGCATGATACAGTTAGTGCCTATAAACGCTGTCAATATTTTATAAATATATAGAAATGGTAAGTATAGCGGAGGATTCGTTACCAAATTTCATCTTACTTACATTATACTCGCGTCTTCAAAAAAAATATTGTTTTATAGGTAAATAAATATTACAAAATAATATGATTTTCGATATGCAAAACTAAAGGTGCGATATTTTATCAGGAGCGACACATACTATGAATAATACGGTATGTATATTAAGTTTCACGGCAGATTAAAAGAGGGGGTGGGGTGAACGGGCTAAAGCCAGGGGCTCCAAATGATTTAAGGGCCTCAAATTTTATTATATTGTATCTATACTAATAAAAGCCAAAGCCCTCACTCACTCACTCATCACTATTTCTCAAACTTCCCGTGTAGGTAGAAGCATGAAACTTTGGGAAGTTGTTGAGTGGCCTCTCAGGACAATAATTGAGTAAAAGAACTTCAAATTTCACACTCATTGGGGCCGTGGTCCCAAAAACGTTTTTTTTTCTAAAATGGACTATATAAAATATAAAAATCCCAAATTCTCCTATTTCCCGAGTAGGCAGAAGCATGAAACTTTGGAAAGTTGTTGAGTACAATCCCGCAGTGGTAACAGGCGAAATAATATTTAAATTATCCCTTCCTGGCGGCCGGAGGCCCAAATGAAGTTTTTTCCTTACATGAGCTCTATAAAAACTGAAAATCACTAATTCTCCATTTCCCGTGTAGTTAGAAGCATGAAACTTTGGGTAGTTGTTAAATACACTTCCACGATTGTAACAGGTGAAACAATATGTAAAATGTCACTTACTGGGGGGCCGGGGCCCAAATGTAGTTTTTTCTTATAGTAAAAAACTGACTCATCACTAATTCTCCGATTTCCCGTGTAGGTAGAAGCATGAAACTTTGGGAAGTTGTTGAGTACATTTACGCAATGGTAACAGTTGTAAAAGAATTTTGAAATTCACACTCTTGGGGACCAGGGGTCAAAAACTTTTCCCTAATATGGCTATATAAAAATCCCTCATTCTTCTTTTTCCCGAGAAGGTAGAACCATGAAACTTTGGGTAAGTGTTGGGTAACATTCTGCGATCGATTATAACAGGTAAAATAATTATATAAATTATCACATACTTGGGGCCGGGGGCCCAAATGTAGTTTTTTCCTTATATGAGCTATATAAAAACTAAAAAATCACTAATTCTACTATTTCCGTGTAGGTAGAAGCATGAAACTTTGGATAGTTGTTAAGTAACATTCCGTGATGGTAACATGTGTAAAATTATATAAAATTATCACTTACTGGGGGCCAGGGGCCCAAATGTAGTTTTTTTTCTTATATTTCCAACTGACTCATCACTAACTCTCCAACTTCCATTGAAGGTAGACTAGAAGCATGAAACTTTGGGGACTTGCTGAGTACACACTTATGACGATAATTGGCGAAAAAGAATTTTAAAAAATTCCACTCATGGGTGGCCGGGTACCCAAAACCGTTTTTTCCCCTCATATGGGTTATATAAAATCTGAATCAACACTAACTCCCCATCAACACTAACTCCCCATCAACACTAACTCCCCATCAACACTAACTCCCCATCAACACTAACTCCCCATCAACACTAACTCCCCATCAACACTAACTCCCCATCAACACTAACTCCCCATCAACACTAACTCCCCATCAACACTAACTCCCCATCAACACTAACTCCCCATCAACACTAACTCCCCATCAACACTAACTCCCCATCAAACACTCCCCATCAACACTAACTCCCCATCAACACTAACTCCCCATCAACACTAACTCCCCATCAACACTAACTCCCCATCAACACTAACTCCCCATCAACACTAACTCCCCATCAACACTAACTCCCCATATTCGCGTGTAGGTAACAGTATTAAACTGTGGAAAGTTGTTAGTACCTCTCGCAATGGTAACAGTCGAAAAGAAATTATCACTTACTGGGGGACCGGAGGCCCAAATTTAGTTTTTTTTCTTTCTAATATGAGCTATATAAAACAGATCATTTATTAAATGCCCAATTTCCCGTGTAGATAGGAGCATAAAACTGTGGGACGTTGTTGAGTACCCTCCCAAAATGGTTACTGGTTAAAAAATATTTATATTATCACCCACAAGGGGGCCTAGGGCCTGAATGTAGTTTTTTTCTTCTGATATTAAACTGACTCATCACTAATTCTCCAACTTAACGTGTAAGTAGCAGCATGAAACTTTGGCAAGTTTTTGAGTACCCTCCCGCGATGGTAACATGCTTAAAAATTATAAAATTATCACTTCCTATGCGGCCGCGAGCCCAAATGTAGGTTTTTCCGTATATGAGCTATATAAAATAGACTCATCATTAAATATCCAACTTCCCGTGTACGTAGGAGCATGAAACTTTGGGAAGTTGTTGAGTACCCTCCCGCAATGGTAACATACGTTAACAAAATAAATCATCAGCTCGATAGGATCACGGGAAGTGTGTCATTTTTTACATTTCGTTTTTGCTTTTCTGATGGACCACGACAGACAGACAAGATGGTGAAGTTAATATACGCAGTATCTCCAACATGATCCAGATTGAAATCAATTGGTGTTTTGAATTTGTGTTACGTGGGTTCTCAACGGTAACGAAATCCTAATTTGCGCGCGGGTATTTTGCTATTAATAATAATAAAAGTGGACAAATATTTGCATGAATCCCTGAAAATATCATACATAAATTTATAATATCTCATCTATTTATCACGATACATTTGTCGAAGAGTTTGAAATACCAGAAATCGTCATCTTTTCTAATAATATCTAAAAACTATTATGCATGAAAGAGGAAACATAGCTAAGGAAAACATAATGATGACGACCGTAAAGAATCATGTATAGAGTAGAAAAAGGAGGCACAACGCCTTTATTGTACTTTAACATTGTTTACACGTGTTCATGCCCGAACAGGAGAGTGGTTTGACAGAAATTGGTTATGCTATTCAAAACCTAGTGGCTGTGTTCATTGTTTTGGGCGCAAATTGATGTCACAGAAAGTAAACAAGCTTACAGAGTGTTTGATTTACCTATTTGCTAAACAAGCTATATCGTCGTAGGGCCCCCGCCTTCTTGGAAACCCTCGGATTTTTTTTCTTCATATTTGGCACTGACATATAATATTTGGCACTGACATAGAATATTTGGCAGTGACAAAGAATATTTGGCACTGATAAAGAATATTTGGCACTGGCATAGAATTTTTGGCACTGACATGTAATATTTGGCACTGACATAGAATATTTGGACTTCAAAAGCTGAAATAACTTAGGGCCCCATCAATTCTAAGTCTGGCCCTGAGCTTACAACTGGCTTAAATGTTAGGATTTTTGCTCATGAAATGCTTTTGGAGTCATGGAAACTCGATGCAAACATCTTGATGTCAATGGCAACACTAAATGGTAGTCAATTGACGTAAATCTTCCATTCAAATCGCCTCTAATATTTCCAAACAATTTGAAAGTGAAATCCAATATTGGAACAAAAATTAGTGTAAGGATAGTACGCATGAGAGAATTTCTTTGTATTCGTGGTCTTGCATTCCGTGGCAAGAATGAACTGTTAGTTCACCGAGCAATGGTTACTTTGATTACTGGAACTACTGAGTCAGTTTGATACATTTCTTGCTGAACATATCTGCCAACATAGAGATAAATGACGTAAACAAAGGTCCTGTATTTTCTAAACTATCTGTGAAGAGTTGATTGAACAGATGGGTCAAAATGTATTGTCTGTTATTGTTGCTGAAATAAAATCTGCAAAGTACTTCTCGATGTGTAGACTCCATGCCAAATATTATGCATGTGGACCAGTTAAAATTGATATATGATATTTTGCACAATCTGGTCCCTGTTGAGTGATTCATTAAGGTCATACCAATGTATTTCCATACTGGATCAGAAATTGACAAAATTATTCTTAATTTGTTGGAAGAAAATGACATTCAAGATTGCCGTGAACAGTCATACAACAATGCTGCAAATATGAGTGGGAAGCAAACACGGAGTCCAGGCTACCCTTCGTGAGAAGTCAGGTGTTGTTAATTATGTGCCGTGCACAGCCCAATCCCTTAATTTGGTTGGGAAAAGAGCAGCAGAATGTTGTCTTGCTGCGGCCAGATTTTTTGCCTACTCATCGTTGGCAGGTACTTCAAAAACACATGAAAGGGTTTACCTTTTAACAAAGCCTTGTTTGACACAAGATGGTCAGCTGGAAATAATGCTTTAAGGTATGTTAATAAAACATGCCATGAGAATATTGCAGCATTAAAGAATTGACAACTGACGAAAATCAGCCGCGTGACAGTGGACTTGAAGCAGATGGATTTCGGAAGGAACTTTAATAAATTGAAGTCACTATTTTACTTGAAATTTCGGACACAATTTTAGAGAGGTTTCAGAAAAAGACTGTATCCCTTCAAGAGCGGGGACCATCTTTGTATTCAGCCGTGCATTTTGAAACCTCACGTTTAGTTTTTTTTTAAAAACAGCATTCTGAGTTTGATTCTTATTAAGAAAAAAAGAACAAGTCAGTAGGAAAAGAGTAAAAACAATCTTCAATACGAACAATAAAGAGAAAGTATCAGTTTGATATAGGGCTATCACCCGAAACCGTATTTTCCCTGAAACAAAAATTCAAGGTTGAGGTATTTATGATAATGATTGACAAACTCTCTTCAGCTCTCCAAAATTGGTTAGACGTATAAAGACATCAATGAGAAATTTGGCTTTCTTACAAACCTAACTGAGCTCAGCAATGACGCCATCTGATAGGTAGCAGCCACTTTAATGAATGGAAGAATATTCAAATGATTTCGAAGACTGCAAATGTATTTAGAATTAGTCAAATTGTCAGAACTCTTCAAAAAAGTAATTGTCCAGCCAAAGGCTCAGTTTCAGGGACAGGATCACTGCGAAACTCAAACACGTGCACAGAGCTAAACATTTTGCTGTTTTTGAACTGAGCAAAATTTTACTCAGTACTTTCCAAATATACACATCGCACTTCACATCTATCTCACAATGACGATATAAAACTGCAGAGGAGAGCGATCGTTTTCAAAGTTGAAAAGAATAAAGAATGAAGTTAGAAGTTGCAAGGGACAACATAGACTGGGTCTGCTCTAATGAGCATTGAAAAGGAAGTTGTAAGCTAACTTAGCTTTACTGACTTGATTGATAACTTCACCATGAGAAACAAAAGTTCTAGGTTGAAATAAATAATAACAAATATTTAAATCAATTTTGGATTCATGTAAGTTTATAATAATTTAATTGACTTCTATTTAATTTGTTGTGTCTTATTACACTCTGCTTACAAGCTCCAGTCGTATAATAGCTGCTAGAAATCATTTTTAATGGACGCTGGGCTGGACGGGCCCTGTGTCACGTTTGAATCACGATTTGGGTGAAATGAGCAGTCACGTGAGTGAAAGCGCGGGAAGAAGGTTCGAGATTATCAGGTTGTCAGTATTCTGGGTGCATGGCGTTGTGTTGAGGACTCACGTTGTATAACAGCAAATCTATATATGTTATGTGATCGTGTAGATTTTAAAGTTGTTTTTTGAAACCAGTTCTTCAGAGGTTTATGGTATGCAAGGTTCTGTACTGAGAGAAGCCTACAATATATATTACTAAGTAAACATCACGACGATGTTACATTGGTGCAAGATAGTAAAAGTAACAGTGATTAAGAGTACATCAGTCCTAATTTAACAAGTCAGGAAGGTGGTATTCATGGAAGTGGGGAGGGTGGGGGGGGGGGGGGGGGGAACCCAAAATTATTTTGTGTAATGAAAAAGAGGAAAGTATTCATTTAAGCTTTGTTGCCTCATTTTGTCCTAAATCATATTAATGTTTAGATGTGTCACTTGTTTCAAATTAACATGTCGAAGATTTTTCTTATTGGAGATTTATAACTTAATTAATAATATACTTACATTCAATACTGAATTGCTTGACTTCAATATAATTCATAAAAAATTAAACATGGATTACTAAAAAAAATTCTCTGCCTAGCTAAAGAATTTGGCTTAGTGGATAAAGAATTGAAAGATTTGTTGAGAGAAAGTCAATGTAAGCCAAAGAGAAGAGAGCAAAAACCCATAATTGAGAGGAATTAAGAGCTGCAAGAAGGAACTTGAACACTTCAATGACAAGTTAACACTACAAATTGATTTTAGAGCGGTTGAACAAGTTAAAAACTACAAATGATATTAGGGAGTTATGAAAACGTTACAATACTAAAATTGATTAGAGAGTTGATAGTTAAAACTACAAATTGATTTAGGGAGTTGACAAGTTAAAACTACAAATTGATTTAAGGAGTTGACAAGTTAAAACTACAAATTGATTTAGGGAGTTGACAAGTTAAAACTACAAATTGATTTAGAGAGTTGACAAGTTAAAACTACAAATTGATTTAGAGAGTTGACAAGTTAAAACTACAAATTGATTTAGGGAGTTGACAAGTTAAAACTACAAATTGATTTAGGGAGTTGACAAGTTAAAACTACAAATTGATTGAGAGAGTTGACAAGTTAAAACTAAAAATTGATTTAGAGAGTTGACAAGTTAAAACAACAAATTGATTTAGAGAGTTGACAAGTTAAAACTACAAATTGAGCTAGAGAGTTGACAAGTTAAAACTACAAATTGATTTAGAGAGTTGACAAGTTAAAACTACAAATTGATTTAGGGAGTTGACAAGTTAAAACTACAAATTGATTTAGGGAATTGACAAGTTAAAACTAAAAATTGATTTAAGGAGTTGACAAGTTAAAACTACAAATTGATTTAGGGAGTTGACAAGTTAAAACTACAAATTGATTTAGAGAGTTGACAAGTTAAAACTACAAATTGATTTAGGGAGTTGAGAAGTTAAAACTACAAATTGATTTAGAGAGTTGACAAGTTAAAACTACACATTGATTTAGGGAGTTGACAAGTTAAAACTACAAATTGAGCTAGAAAGTTGACAAGTTAAAACTACAAATTGAGCTAGAGAGTTGACGAGTTTAAAACAATAAATTTATTCAGGGAGTTGACAAGTTAAAACTACAACTTGATTTAGAGAGTTGACAAGTTAAAACTACAAATTGATTTAGAAGGTTGACAAGTTAAAACCTACAAATTGAGCTAGAGAGTTGACAAGTTAAAACTACAAATTGATTTAGGGAGTTGACAAGTTAAAACTACAAATTGATTTAGGGAGTTGACAAGTTAAAACTACAAATTGATTTAAGGAGTTGACAAGTTAAAACTACAAATTGATTTAGGGAGTTGACAAGTTAAAACTACAAATTGATTTAGAGAGTTGACAAGTTAAAACTACAAATTGATTTAGAGAGTTGACAAGTTAAAACTACAAATTGATTAGGGAGTTGACAAGTTAAAACTACAAATTGATTTAGGGAGTTGACAAGTTAAAACTACAAATTGATTGAGAGAGTTGACAAGTTAAAACTAAAAATTGATTTAGAGAGTTGACAAGTTAAAACAACAAATTGATTTAGAGAGTTGACAAGTTAAAACTACAAATTGAGCTAGAGAGTTGACAAGTTAAAACTACAAATTGATTTAGAGAGTTGACAAGTTAAAACTACAAATTGATTTAGGGAGTTGACAAGTTAAAACTACAAATTGATTTAGGGAATTGACAAGTTAAAACTAAAAATTGATTTAAGGAGTTGACAAGTTAAAACTACAAATTGATTTAGGGAGTTGACAAGTTAAAACTACAAATTGATTTAGAGAGTTGACAAGTTAAAACTACAAATTGATTTAGGGAGTTGAGAAGTTAAAACTACAAATTGATTTAGAGAGTTGACAAGTTAAAACTACACATTGATTTAGGGAGTTGACAAGTTAAAACTACAAATTGAGCTAGAAAGTTGACAAGTTAAAACTACAAATTGATTTAGAGAGTTGACAAGTTAAAACTACAAATTGATTTAGGGAGTTGACAAGTTAAAACTACAAATTGATTTAGGGAATTGACAAGTTAAAACTAAAAATTGATTTAAGGAGTTGACAAGTTAAAACTACAAATTGATTTAGGGAGTTGACAAGTTAAAACTACAAATTGATTTAGAGAGTTGACAAGTTAAAACTACAAATTGATTTAGGGAGTTGAGAAGTTAAAACTACAAATTGATTTAGAGAGTTGACAAGTTAAAACAACACATTGATTTAGGGAGTTGACAAGTTAAAACTACAAATTGAGCTAGAAAGTTGACAAGTAAAAACTACAAATTGAGCTAGAGAGTTGACGAGTTAAAACAATAAATTTATTCAGGGAGTTGACAAGTTAAAACTACAAATTGATTTAGGGAGTTGACAAGTTAAAACAACAAATTTATTCAGGGAGTTGACAAGTTAAAACTATAAGCTTGATTTAGAGAGTTGACAAGTTAAAACTACAAATTGATTTAGAGAGATGACAAGTTAAAACTACAAATTAATTTAGAGAGTTGACAAGTTAAAACTACAAATTGATTTAGGGAGTTGACAAGTTAAAACTACAAATTGATTTAGGGAGTTGACAAGTTAAAACTACAAATTGAGCTAGAGAGTTGACAAGTTAAAACTACAAATTAAGCTAGAGAATTGACAAGTTAAAACTACAAATTGATTTAGGGAGTTGACAAGTTAAAACTACAAATTGATTTAGGGAGTTGACAAGTTAAAACTACAAATTGAGCTAGAGAGTTGAAAAGTTAAAACTACAAATTAATTTAGAGAGTTGACAAGTTAAAACTACAAATTGATTTAGGGAGTTGACAAGTTAAAACTACAAATTGATTTAGGGAGTTGACAAGTTAAAACTACAAATTGAGCTAGAGAGTTGACAAGTTAAAACTACAAATTAAGCTAGAGAATTGACAAGTTAAAACTACAAATTGATTTAGGGAGTTGACAAGTTAAAACTACAAATTGATTTAGGGAGTTGACAAGTTAAAACTACAAATTGAGCTAGAGAGTTGAAAAGTTAAAACTACAAATTGATTTAGGGAGTTGACAAGTTAAAACTACAAATTGATTTAGGGAGTTGACAAGTTAAAACTACAAATTGATTTAGAGAGTTGACAAGTTAAAACTACAAATTGATTTAGAGAGTTGACAAGTTAAAACTACAAATTGAGCTAGAGAGTTGACAAGTTAAACCTACAAATTGAGCTAGAGAGTTGACGAGTTAAAACAATAAATTTATTCAGGGAGTTGACAAGTTAAAACTACAAATTGATTTAGGGAGTTGACAAATTAAAACAACAAATTTATTCAGGGAGTTGACAAGTTAAAACTACAACTTGATTTAGGGAGTTGACATGTTAAAACTACAAATTGATTTAGAGAGTTGACAAGTTAAAACTACAAATTGATTTAGAGAGTTGACAAGTTAAAACTACAAATTGATTTAGAGAGTTGACAAGTTAAAACTACAAATTGATTTAGGGAGTTGACAAGTTAAAACAACAAATTTATTCAGGGAGTTGACAAGTTAAAACTAAAACTTGATTTAGAGAGTTGACAAGTTAAAACTACAAATTGATTTAGAAGGTTGACAAGTTAAACCTACAAATTGAGCTAGAGAGTTGACAAGTTAAAACTACAAATTGATTTAGGGAGTTGACAAGTTAAAACTACAAATTGATTTAGGGAGTTGACAATTTAAAACTACAAATTGATTTAAGGAGTTGACAAGTTAAAACTACAAATTGATTTAGGGAGTTGACAAGTTAAAACTACAAATTGATTTAGAGAGTTGACAAGTTAAAACTACAAATTGATTTAGAGAGTTGACAAGTTAAAACTACAAATTGATTAGGGAGTTGACAAGTTAAAACTACAAATTGATTTAGGGAGTTGACAAGTTAAAACTACAAATTGATTGAGAGAGTTGACAAGTTAAAACTAAAAATTGATTTAGAGAGTTGACAAGTTAAAACAACAAATTGATTTAGAGAGTTGACAAGTTAAAACTACAAATTGAGCTAGAGAGTTGACAAGTTAAAACTACAAATTGATTTAGAGAGTTGACAAGTTAAAACTACAAATTGATTTAGGGAGTTGACAAGTTAAAACTACAAATTGATTTAGGGAATTGACAAGTTAAAACTAAAAATTGATTTAAGGAGTTGACAAGTTAAAACTACAAATTGATTTAGGGAGTTGACAAGTTAAAACTACAAATTGATTTAGAGAGTTGACAAGTTAAAACTACAAATTGATATAGGGAGTTGAGAAGTTAAAACTACAAATTGATTTAGAGAGTTGACAAGTTAAAACTAAACATTGATTTAGGGAGTTGACAAGTTAAAACTACAAATTGAGCTAGAAAGTTGACAAGTTAAAACTACAAATTGATTTAGAGAGTTGACAAGTTAAAACTACAAATTGATTTAGGGAGTTGACAAGTTAAAACTACAAATTGATTTAGGGAATTGACAAGTTAAAACTAAAAATTGATTTAAGGAGTTGACAAGTTAAAACTACAAATTGATTTAGGGAGTTGACAAGTTAAAACTACAAATTGATTTAGAGAGTTGACAAGTTAAAACTACAAATTGATTTAGGGAGTTGAGAAGTTAAAACTACAAATTGATTTAGAGAGTTAACAAGTTAAAACTACACATTGATTTAGGGAGTTGACAAGTTAAAACTACAAATTGAGCTAGAAAGTTGACAAGTTAAAACTACAAATTGAGCTAGAGAGTTGACGAGTTAAAACAATAAATTTATTCAGGGAGTTGACAAGTTAAAACTACAAATTGATTTAGGGAGTTGACAAGTTAAAACAACAAATTTATTCAGGGAGTTGACAAGTTAAAACTACAACTTGATTTAGAGAGTTGACAAGTTAAAACTACAAATTGATTTAGAGAGTTGACAAGTTAAAACTACAAATTAATTTAGAGAGTTGACAAGTTAAAACTACAAATTGATTTAGGGAGTTGACAAGTTAAAACTACAAATTGATTTAGGGAGTTGACAAGTTAAAACTACAAATTGAGCTAGAGAGTTGACAAGTTAAAACTACAAATTAAGCTAGAGAATTGACAAGTTAAAACTACAAATTGATTTAGGGAGTTGACAAGTTAAAACTACAAATTGATTTAGGGAGTTGACAAGTAAAAACAACAAATTTATTCAGGGAGTTGACAAGTTAAAACTACAAATTGATTTGAGGAGTTGACAAGGTAAACAACAAATTTATTCAGGGAGTTGACAAGTTAAAACTACAAATTGATTTAGGGAGTTGACAAGTTAAAACTACAAATTGATTTAGAGAGTTGACAAGTTAAAACTACAAATTGATTTAGGGAGTTGACAAGTTTAAACTACAAATTGATTTAGGGAGTTGACAAGTTAAATCTACAAATTGATTTAGAGAGTTTACAAATTAAAACTAAAAATTGATTTAGAGAGTTGACAAGTTAAAACAACAAATTGATTTGGAGAGTTGACAAGTTAAAACTACAAATTGAGCTAGAGAGTTGACAAGTTAAAACTACAAATTGATTTAGGGGAGTTGACAAGTTAAAACTACAAATTGATTTAGGGAGTTGACAAGTTAAAACTACAAATTGATTTAGAGAGTTGACAAGTTAAAACTACAAATTGATTTAGGGAGTTGACAAGTTAAAACTACAAATTGATTTAGGAGTTGACAAGTTAAAACTACAAATTGATTTAGGGAGTTGACAAGTTAAAACTACAAATTGATTTAGGGAGTTGACAAGTTAAAACTACAAATTGATTTAGGGAGTTGACAAGTTAAAACTACAAATTGATTTAGGGAGTTGACAAGTTAAAACTACAAATTGATTTAGAGAGTTGACAAGTTAAAACTACAAATTGAGCTAGAGAGTTGACAAGTTAAAACTACAAATTGATTTAGGGAGTTGACAAGTTAAAACTACAAATTGATTTAGGGAGTTGACAAGTTAAAACTACAAATTGATTTAGGGAGTTGACAAGTTAAAACTACAAATTGATTTAGGGAGTTGACAAGTTAAAACTACAAATTGATTTAGGGAGTTGACAAGTTAAAACTACAAATTGATTTAGGGAGTTGACAAGTTAAAACTACAAATTGATTTAGAGAGTTGACAAGTTAAAACTACAAATTGATTTAGGGAGTTGACAAGTTAAAACTACAAATTGATTTAGGGAGTTGACAAGTTAAAACTACAAATTGATTTAGGGAGTTGACAAGTTAAAACTACAAATTGATTTAGGGAGTTGACAAGTTAAAACTACAAATTGATTTAGGGAGTTGACAAGTTAAAACTACAAATTGATTTAGGGAGTTGACAAGTTAAAACTACAAATTGATTTAGGGAGTTGACAAGTTAAAACTACAAATTGATCTAGAGAGTTGACAAGTTAAAACTACAAATTGATTTAGGGAGTTGACAAGTTAAAACTACAAATTGATTTAGGGAGTTGACAAGTTAAAACTACAAATTGATTTAGGGAGTTGACAAGTTAAAACTACAAATTGATTTAGGGAGTTGACAAGTTAAAACTACAAATTGATTTAGGGAGTTGACAAGTTAAAACTACAAATTGATTTAGGGAGTTGACAAGTTAAAACTACAAATTGATTTAGGGAGTTGACAAGTTAAAACTACAAATTGATTTAGAGAGTTGACAAGTTAAAACTACAAATTGATTTAGGGAGTTGACAAGTTAAAACTACAAATTGATTTAGGGAGTTGACAAGTTAAAACTACAAATTGATTTAGGGAGTTGACAAGTTAAAACTACAAATTGATTTAGGGAGTTGACAAGTTAAAACTACAAATTGATTTAGGGAGTTGACAAGTTAAAACTACAAATTGATTTAGGGAGTTGACAAGTTAAAACTACAAATTGATTTAGGGAGTTGACAAGTTAAAACTACAAATTGATTTAGGGAGTTGACAAGTTAAAACTACAAATTGATTTAGGGAGTTGACAAGTTAAAACTACAAATTGATTTAGAGAGTTGACAAGTTAAAACTACAAATTGATTTAGGGAGTTGACAAGTTAAAACTACAAATTGATTTAGGGAGTTGACAAGTTAAAACTACAAATTGATTTAGGGAGTTGACAAGTTAAAACTACAAATTGATTTAGGGAGTTGACAAGTTAAAACTACAAATTGATTTAGAGAGTTGACAAGTTAAAACTACAAATTGATTTAGGGAGTTGACAAGTTAAAACTACAAATTGATTAGGGAGTTGACAAGTTAAAACTACAAATTGAGCTAGAGAGTTGACAAGTTAAAACTACAAATTGATTTAGGGAGTTGACAAGTTAAAACTACAAATTGATTTAGGGAGTTGACAAGTTAAAACTACAAATTGATTTAGAGAGTTGACAAGTTAAAACTACAAATTGATTTAGAGAGTTGACAAGTTAAAACTACAAATTGATTTAGGGAGTTGACAAGTTAAAACTACAAATTGATTTAGAGAGTTGACAAGTTAAAACTACAAATTGATTTAGGGAGTTGACAAGTTAAAACTACAAATTGATTTAGGGAGTTGACAAGTTAAAACTACAAATTGATTTAGGGAGTTGACAAGTTAAAACTACAAATTGATTTAGGGAGTTGACAAGTTAAAACTACAAATTGATTTAGGGAGTTGACAAGTTAAAACTACAAATTGATTTAGAGAGTTGACAAGTTAAAACTACAAATTGATTTAGAGAGTTGACAAGTTAAAACTACATATTGATCTAGAGAGTTGACAAGTTAAAACTACAAATTGATTTAGGGAGTTGACAAGTTAAAACTACAAATTGATTTAGGGAGTTGACAAGTTAAAACTACAAATTGATTTAGAGAGTTGACAAGTTAAAATCTACAAATTTGATTTAGAGAGTTGACAAGTTAAAACTACAAATTGATTTAGAGAGTTGACAAGTTAAAACTACAAATTGAGTTTAGAGAGTTGACAAGTTAAAACTACAAATTGAGCTAGAGAGTTGACAAGTCAAAACTACAAATTGAGCTAGAGAGTTGACAAGTTAAAACTACAAATTTATTTAGTGAGTTGACAAGTTAAAACTACAAATTGATTTAGGGAGTTGACAAGTTAAAACTACAAATTGATTTAGAGAGTTGACAAGTTAAAACTACAAATTGATTTAGGGAGTTGACAAGTTAAAATCTACAAATTGATTTAGAGAGTTTACAAATTAAAACTACAAATTGATTTAGAGAGTTGACAAGTTAAAACAACAAATTGATTTGGAGAGTTGACAAGTTAAAACTACAAATTGAGCTAGAGAGTTGACAAGTTAAAACTACAAATTGATTTAGGGAGTGGACAAGTAAAAACAACAAATTTATTCAGGGAGTTGACAAGTTAAAACTACAAATTGATTTAGGGAGTTGACAAGTTAAAACTACAAATTGATTTAGAGAGTTGACAAGTTAAAACTACAAATTGATTTAGGGAGTTGACAAGTTAAAACTAAAAATTGAGCTAGAGAGTTGACAAGTTAAAACTACAAATTGATTTAGGGAGTTGACAAGTTAAAACTACAAATTGATTTAGGGAGTTGACAAGTTAAAACTACAAATTGATTTAGGGAGTTGACAAGTTAAAACTACAAATTGATTTAGAGGAGTTGACAAGTTAAAACTACAAATTGATTTAGGGAGTTGACAAGTTAAAACTACAAATTGATTTAGGGAGTTGACAAGTTAAAACTACAAATTTGATTTAGAGAGTTGACAAGTTAAAACTACAAATTGATCTAGAGAGTTGACAAGTTAAAACTACAAATTGATTTAGGGAGTTGACAAGTTAAAACTACAAATTGATTTAGGGAGTTGACAAGTTAAAACTACAAATTGATTTAGAGAGTTGACAAGTTAAAACTAAAAATTTATTTAGAGAGTTGACAAGTTAAAACTACAAATTGATTTAGAGAGTTGACAAGTTAAAACTACAAATTGATCTAGGAGTTGACAAGTTAAAACTACAAATTGAGCTAGAGAGTTGACAAGTTAAAACTACAAATTGAGCTAGAGAGTTGACAAGTTAAAACTACAAATTGATTTAGGGAGTTGACAAGTTAAAACTACAAATTGATTTAGGGAGTTGACAAGTTAAAACTACAAATTGATTTAGAGAGTTGACAAGTTAAAACTACAAATTGATTTAGAGAGTTGACAAGTTAAAACTACAAATTGATTTAGGGAGTTGACAAGTTAAAACTACAAATTGATTTAGGGAGTTGACAAGTTAAAACTACAAATTGATTTAGAGAGTTGACAAGTTAAAACTACAAATTGATTTAGAGAGTTGACAAGTTAAAACTACAAATTGATTTAGAGAGTTGACAAGTTAAAACTACAAATTGAGCTAGAGAGTTGACAAGTTAAAACTACAAATTGATTTAGAGAGTTGACAAGTTAAAACTACAAATTGATTTAGGGAGTTGACAAGTTAAAACTACAAATTGAGCTAGAGAGTTGACAAGTTAAAACTACAAATTGATTTAGAGAGTTGACAAGTTAAAACTACAAATTGATTTAGGGAGTTGACAAGTTAAAACTACAAATTGATTTAGGAGTTGACAAGTTAAAACTACAAATTGATTTAGGGAGTTGACAAGTTAAAACTACAAATTGATTTAGGGAGTTGACAAGTTAAAACTACAAATTGATTTAGGGAGTTGACAAGTTAAAACTACAAATTGATTTAGGAGTTGACAAGTTAAAACTACAAATTGATTTAGGGAGTTGACAAGTTAAAACTACAAATTGATTTAGAGAGTTGACAAGTTAAAACTACAAATTGATTTAGAGAGTTGACAAGTTAAAACTACAAATTGAGTTTAGAGAGTTGACAAGTTAAAACTACAAATTGAGCTAGAGAGTTGACAAGTTAAAACTACAAATTGATTTAGGGAGTTGACAAGTTAAAACTACAAATTGATTTAGGGAGTTGACAAGTTAAAACTACAAATTGAGCTAGAGAGTTGACAAGTTAAAACTACAAATTGATTTAGGGAGTTGACAAGTTAAAACTACAAATTGATTTAGGGAGTTGACAAGTTAAAACTACAAATTGATTTAGGGAGTTGACAAGTTAAAACTACAAATTGATTTAGGGAGTTGACAAGTTAAAACTACAAATTGATTTAGGGAGTTGACAAGTTAAAACTACAAATTGATTTAGGGAGTTGACAAGTTAAAACTACAAATTGATTTAGGGAGTTGACAAGTTAAAACTACAAATTGATTTAGGGAGTTGACAAGTTAAAACTACAAATTGATTTAGGGAGTTGACAAGTTAAAACTACAAATTGATTTAGAGAGTTGACAAGTTAAAACTACAAATTGATTTAGGGAGTTGACAAGTTAAAACTACAAATTGATTTAGGGAGTTTGACAAGTTAAAACTACAAATTGATTTAGGGAGTTGACAAGTTAAAACTACAAATTGATTTAGGGAGTTGACAAGTTAAAACTACAAATTGATTTAGGGAGTTGACAAGTTAAAACTACAAATTGATTTAGGGAGTTGACAAGTTAAAACTACAAATTGATTTAGGAGAGTTGACAAGTTAAAACTACAAATTGATTTAGGGAGTTGACAAGTTAAAACTACAAATTGATTTAGAGAGTTGACAAGTTAAAACTACAAATTGATTTAGGGAGTTGACAAGTTAAAACTACAAATTGATTTAGAGAGTTGACAAGTTAAAACTACAAATTGATTTAGAGAGTTGACAAGTTAAAACTACAAATTGATTTAGAGAGTTGACAAGTTAAAACTACAAATTGATTTAGAGAGTTGACAAGTTAAAACTACAAATTGATTTAGAGAGTTGACAAGTTAAAACTACAAATTGAGCTAGAGAGTTGACAAGTTAAAACTACAAATTGATTTAGAGAGTTGACAAGTTAAAACTACAAATTGATTTAGGGAGTTGACAAGTTAAAACTACAAATTGAGCTAGAGAGTTGACAAGTTAAAACTACAAATTGATTTAGAGAGTTGACAAGTTAAAACTACAAATTGATTTAGGGAGTTGACAAGTTAAAACTACAAATTGATTTAGAGAGTTGACAAGTTAAAACTACAAATTGATTTAGAGAGTTGACAAGTTAAAACTACAAATTGATTTAGAGAGTTGACAAGTTAAAACTACAAATTGATTTAGGGAGTTGACAAGTTAAAACTACAAATTGATTTAGAGAGTTGACAAGTTAAAACTACAAATTGATTTAGAGAGTTGACAAGTTAAAACTACAAATTGATTTAGAGAGTTGACAAGTTAAAACTACAAATTGATTTAGGGAGTTGACAAGTTAAAACTACAAATTGATTTAGGGAGTTGACAAGTTAAAACTACAAATTGAGCTAGAGAGTTGACAAGTTAAAACTACAAATTGATTTAGAGAGTTGACAAGTTAAAACTACAAATTGATTTAGGGAGTTGACAAGTTAAAACTACAAATTGATTTAGGGAGTTGACAAGTTAAAACTACAAATTGAGTTTAGAGAGTTGACAAGTTAAAACTACAAATTGATTTAGGGAGTTGACAAGTTAAAACTACAAATTGATTTAGGGAGTTGACAAGTTAAAACTACAAATTGATTTAGGGAGTTGACAAGTTAAAACTACAAATTGATTTAGGGAGTTGACAAGTTAAAACTACAAATTGATTTAGGGAGTTGACAAGTTAAAACTACAAATTGATTTAGGGAGTTGACAAGTTAAAACTACAAATTGATTTAGGGAGTTGACAAGTTAAAACTACAAATTGATTTAGGGAGTTGACAAGTTAAAACTACAAATTGATTTAGAGAGTTGACAAGTTAAAACTACAAATTGATTTAGGGAGTTGACAAGTTAAAACTACAAATTGATTTAGGGAGTTGACAAGTTAAAACTACAAATTGATTTAGAGAGTTGACAAGTTAAAACTACAAATTGATTTAGGGAGTTGACAAGTTAAAACTACAAATTGATTTAGGGAGTTGACAAGTTAAAACTACAAATTGATTTAGAGAGTTGACAAGATAAAACAACAAATTGATTTAGAGAGTTGACAAGTTAAAACTACAAATGATTTAGAGAGTTGACAAGTTAAAACAACAAAATGAGCTAGAGAGTTGACAAGTTAAAACTACAAATTGATTTAGAGAGTTGACAAGTTAAAACTACACATTGATTTAGGGAGTTGACAAGTTAAAACTACAAATTGAGCTAGAGAGTTGACAAGTTAAAACTACAAATTGAGCTAGAGAGTTGACAAGTTAAAACTACAAATTGATTTAGGGAGTTGACAAGTTAAAACTACAAATTGATTTAGGGAGTTGACAAGTTAAAACTACAAATTGAGCTAGAGAGTTGACAAGTTAAAACTATAAATTGATTTAGGGAGTTGACAAGTTAAAACTACAAATTGATTTAGGGAGTTGACAAGTTAAAACTACAAATTGATTTAGGGAGTTGACAAGTTAAAACTACAAATTGATTTAGGGAGTTGACAAGTTAAAACTACAAATTGATTTAGGGAGTTGACAAGTTAAAACTACAAATTGATTTAGGGAGTTGACAAGTTAAAACTACAAATTGATTTAGGGAGTTGACAAGTTAAAACTACAAATTGATTTAGGGAGTTGACAAGTTAAAACTACAAATTGATTTAGAGAGTTG